>JAGDQP010049127.1:0-12444 GCA_022664845.1 Lepisma saccharinum | reverse complement strand
AAATTCTCAGTCTCATTTATTGATTTACGATGACTTCCTTCATACAAATACTTACAGTTAAACCCCTAGAATTCATCAACCTGTCAAAGCACGAGAAATTCAGTCGTCTGCAAATGAAAGACATATCTGTGCAGCCAAAATTAAACAACCTTAACTTTTTATTCAACATAATAAACGCTAGTTTCGGGCTAATGATCGACTTTTCCAAGGTAGTATCAAATGTCATGCCTGACAAGCACACACACAAGACTATAAAAATTTAAAAATCAGAAACCTAAAAATGTTCCATGTAAAACTCAGACACTAACAATTGTTCTCCTGGGGACTTCCTGACATATATCACTCTCTTCCAGACACCTGAGTTTTAACTATCGAAACACTTGATTTTTTAAGAACTGCTTAAGATAAACTCCTCGAATACATCAAATCGTTATATTCATTGTTAACCATAAATGTTTTCTTATTGATTTTACGTTGTTATTTTCGTTAATTGACCTATTCTGCAATTATTTGTTGTATCCAGGCACTATATGAAATAAATAAATGATAATTTGTTTTCATTATTATTATTTTGATAATGTGAATTCCGGTACCGGTTCTGTTTTTATTTTTTCTTGTATGAATAGCATTCAGTCAGAATATTACGTTTTAAGACATTACTAAGCGGGACAGAGTCGAGAGCTTATACGTTGTAATGATTCTCGGTAGTATGTAGTGCCGCATCTACTGCCTATCTACTCAACTCCATTTTAGAACCGTGTAGAATGTGTTAAGGATACAGGTGAGGGTTAAAGACCTTGCAAAACCATTCATTTCTAGTTGGCCGCTTAGTATACTCAGCAGAGTGTTGGATTGCTGGCCGGAAGACCTGAGTTCGATTACCGCTAACTTATCATACATTTTGCGTTGTTTTTATTTGTACCTCGTATAAATAATTGCTCCCTTTTCAACATTTTACAGAATTTACGGGAATACGTTAGGTACAGTAAGGTTAGATTTTACTCCTTACACGCATTTTTTGTATTTTACCATTTCTCGGAAATAGATTAGGTAAGGTCAGGTTAGATGCCTTTTTCATTTATACGTGATGGAAACAAAGATTACGTTTAACATAACGGTTTTCCAACCTTCTTTATTCCCATACAGCACACAAAATTAACAACTGACTAACAGATTGCACTAGCTACTTCCGGGAATTATTAGGATGTGCAAGTTCTCGTGAACCGAGTACTTCCTTAAACTTGTGTTGATAATGCTTTTCTAATTTTACAGTTAAATAGGTTTTAGTATTCTGTTTCTTCAAAAACTAATGCACATTCTTCTTCCACAAGATGCTCAAATATATAGTGAACTCCGTAAGTTTGTACTTCTTACTTATAACGTTATATAATTGCAATTAAGTTGAAAATTATTTGGATCTAGGGCTTACCAAGCATTTGAAGAATAATATATTATGGCCAATTGAGTTCCTAAAATGTATTACTACTACAGAATTACGGATTTCTTGCAAGGAAGTACTCAAACTTTACTCAAACATGATGATATGTAAAGTACGGTATCATTCCTCAAGTCATTAGCCCATTCTGTGTGTGTGTGGGGAAAATGATTTCAGAAACCTTGTCAAGGTAATACTTTCTAGTTATGGATCGTTTTAAATAAGCTTCGACCCATCCCAATTCAATAATTATAAAAATAGCACCAATATCTATGCCTGAGCCGAAATTTGAACCGTTGACCATGACTTGTAAAGTAAAACCTAGTGTCTTAGATCACTCGATCACATGTAAAGAACTCCATAGATTTGACCACGGTACAAATTGGTTATCCTTTTAATGCCTTTCATATTGTTAGCTTATACATTGATTTCACAGTCCAGATCTTAGACTCTGCATTCACATTTCAGGTACATAGCACCAGTTCCAAAGTACACACCAGATGGACACAGAGTCGTGGTGTTAGCGTTATCAGACTACGAACCATTTAAATACGACTTCGACCTCGGCTGTAATTCTATGTTGTCGAGCCTGGACATTGCTTTCCTTCTTCAAGATCTGTGGGCAGGCGAAATTATAATATTCGACATGGGAGAGTTGGAATTGGGACACCTAACGAAGATAACGGCTCCTACAGTGAAGAAGTTCCTCACCTGCATACAGGTAATAAGATACTATTTTCAAATCAAGGTCATGTTATGTATGAGGAAGGAATAACTTCAGTGATTCAATTACTTCCATAAGTGAAAAACTAGGTTGTGGTGGTGAGAATTTCAGACTCTTTCTTTGTGGTTTCCAATGCTCTGAAGGGAAAAGTAGATGCAGTGGAACCATATATTTATTCACCATCAGAAACGATACTTCATGTTAAAAAATGAATGAATGGTATGTTCTAGTGGGGTTTAAAGGGACAATGTTACTATTAAAGTTTTTCAAAGCTGAAGCAGAGTAAAAAAACTAACCCTAAAAAGGATGTCACTTTCTTTTCACTTACGTTAGACGCTTTTGAGTGAAGTATGTGGTACATCTATTCTTGTAGCAGTAATACGTATATTTGTTATGGAACAGAATTGCATGTGTGACCTTATAACTTCAGTTGAAAATGGTGGTCCGTTAGAGAGTGCAACAGAGAAGAACAACGTTTTTCATTTATTTCTTGAGAAGTCAAGTAATGAAACCTATTGAAAAATGAAGGAAAGGGATGGAAATATGTAGATGTATGGTATGGTCACCATTTCCTCTCACGAACAAAGAGAGAAGACATTGATGTCACGAGTGATGATACATCAAATGAAAATAATCTTTTGAAATCATTTCGCTGGAAACTTTTTCTTCAGTGCTTTCATACCTGGCGCGCTGACGACTCTCTCGAGCCTGCAAATTACCAGTACAGGGATTGGGAAAATTTGTTAACAGCACTTTCGCGTATCCCCACTGCTAATCGGGGGCTGCGCTCCCCCGCGGCTCACGCCGTCCAGCTCCCTTCGGACGCACCTGATTTATTTATATACATCCTAGCTTTCAGTAGCTCAATCCCTGAAAGCTCAACTGATGACGTGTGCCTCCTTGAAACGGTGAGAAAGCCCTGGCGCGCTGAGGTGCACTCAGTCTCATACCAAATTGAGTATAAGAGGTACGACCGAATAAATTGTGATGTAAAGGCGATCGAGCGTGGGACTGGCCAACCCACCTCTCTTCGTGTTGTAGTTCGAGAATATGTGGAACACTATGTTCACGGCGCGTGCGCAGCGCACAGGGAATACCTTTGCCGTTATCCTTTAAAGAGCCGATTTTAGAGAACTATATAAGCAGACCACTACAAAGACAAATGTATCTTCAAAGCATGAGCAGCCTGGTGCTCCTTGATTTGCATGATTAACCTGCCTCCGCCACGGAAGTAGTTATTGAAGTAACAGGTAGTGTGACACGCTACTCTGAAGTAGTTTTAGCTACTTTCTTGAAAATTTTGTTGTACTTGTAGCGAATTACAATTTAAAAAATAACAGAGGAAACTTTTTAAAGACATGCTTTTCTTGAACAATTCGTACTGAAAAGTAAAAACTAATTTTGTTTATGCGTGTCTAAAAAGAAAAGCATGGGGTGAGCTCTCATATACAGTCAGTTTATAAATTCTTCAACTGTGGCGCCACATGCTTTTCTTTTTAGTCATGCATAAACAAAATTATTATTTTTTTTTTTACTTTTTAGTACGAATTGTTTAAGAAACGTATGCCTTTCAAAATTTATTATTATTATTATTTTCGATTTATTTCGGTGTTCGGCTACTTTTCTTAAGCTAATATTTTGTGACTCAAATCCTAAAATGATCTGGAACCAGTCAAGCGACAGATCGTTGCAGGTTAGTATTTGTTTTAGGATAAAGAAGTCCATATTAAAAAAATATATAAAATATGCTTTTAAAATACATAAATATATGAAAGCAACAATGGAATATTGTATTGTCATCCGACTTACGTTGCTGTGCAGAATTTCATAATTGTATGACGTCGGGAAATGAATTAAATTAACGTTGCAAGATTTGAGGACACCACGAACCATTGTGATACAGCACTGAATCTATCTGATCTAGAAGCTTCTTGAAGTGGTGTTTTGATACTTCACAAGTTTAAAATTACTGCCAAGATCCAGGAAAAGCGTGTTGAGTTGAATCTAACTGATATTTTTTTTTAAATGTGCCTCTTCAAAAACCACTGATGGATAGGAAGTGTCAGATCAAAAATCGTTGTTCTTCCCAAGTGTATATCTCTAACGGAACCACCATCTTTGATTCTAATTATGACGTCACAATGTAATTCTGCCGAATTACAAATATATAAACTACTTCTACAAGAATACTAATGATCAATACAGGTATTCTATTTTAGGACCTGTAGATTACGGGGTGAATAAACTTCTGGTGAAACCTCGGATCAATCATGCCTTCGTTTCATCTTATATGCTTTTAAAACGTGCTAATTTCTTAAGAAGGTTTACAATATAACTACATAACATTAACAAGGAAACAGAAAATGTTCTGTAGTTTCTATTGATTGCGACTGAAATCTAATGGTGTCAGATATCCTGTGTACAGTAAAAGATTACAATTTGACATTGTCTATTGACTGGGTAAGTTGAACAAAGTCACAGGCGCTCAAGGTAATGTTAACTCTTTGCAGAAGAGTTGAAACTACAGCATTCTCCGCAACTGTGTTTTATTTTCCTCTCTTTTTCTTTTAGAAACACAATTGTGTTCCTTTCTATGTTGAGAGCGGATTGTGAAAAGTATTGACATTAGAAAATTAAAAAAATATATATACATACAACATCACGAGCTCAAATTAAATATTTGATTTTAGAAAGAAGGTCATTTCGAAGTAGGCCTTGAAAGATGACCTTGTAACGAGAGCTGTCTGATTATGGTATACTATTTGTGCTTACTCGTTATTCTTATCATGGTGTACTATATATCCAGTGTGTAATTTCTCTCTCTCTCTCTCTCTGTTTGTTTTCATTTGAGTGTATGTTTGGAACCATTTGAGAGCTTCCTTAGTGGCTTTATTTGTGTGAACTTTTGCTCACCTCTATAACTAAACTTGCTTACCTTGTATTGTTATCAAGAAATATTAGACGAAAGGCGACTTCAGTTTTCATTTAATGTATCACCCCGATTTTCGACTAGTGTGACTGAGGAAGGCAACCAAAATATCTTCCAAAGTAATTGGCACGGGGATTCGAATCCACGACCTCCCGATTGGGAGGCTTGAAAATTTTTTTCACGTTTACGTATACTATAAGATAATTATGTCAAGATTATAATTCTTATTTAATATTTTATGATTTGAAATTGAAATAAATTTAGAACTAACACTTGATCTTATTAATGGAATTTATTATTTATTTTTGTTTTTAATTCAGGAAGCATATCCAGCGAGGCTGAAACAAATCCACGTTGTGAGATCGCCAGCATATATTCATAAACTGGTCAATTTATTCAAATTATTTCTGAAGGAAAAGTTGCGAAGAAGGGTAAGTAGCTCTCCTGAGAGATTTCCCCCCCCCCCTTCTTTTTATAATAACTTTACTTCTTTACAATAACTCAAATAAGGTTTGAGAGTGTTATGTTGCTGAGATGTTAAGAAAGTGCTTTCTTCTCGTATAACGCTAAATAAATTACACGCTAAAAAAAAGTATGGCTACAGTAACCATATAACGCGATTTTTTATAGTTAATTTTGGGACAGCAAAACTATGGGTTGCAAATACCATGCAAGTATTGTTAATCGTGTATTGTCATTATGACAATACATTTGGTTAGGTGTATTGCCATAGTTGCAATACTGCTAACAGTATTGTATGGTCAAATTCATGTTTCTAGTTTAATTAACAAGATATTTTGTACGATTATGGTTAATTATACAATACTTTATAGTTGAATTAACTATGGAGGACTTATGTCTGACCATACTATATAGTTACATATTAACTATACAAATATTTTTAGAAATTGACGATATTTTATTGCTGTTATGACCATTTGTATTGCTAAATGTCCTCCAGACAGGGTGGAATCTGTCAACATAACTTTGCAAGAAAATACAAATTTTTTGTTGGCAAAGTTTGGTTTCACTATTAGTATCCAACTATTACATTATACACTTTGGAGGTATAAACTTCAGCAAATACGTTATGACTGAAACATCTTGCATTACATTCAAGGATAATACCATACCAATAAATCATTAGTAGTAATCGTTGATTACAAATTCAGATTCCAGAATTATCTCGATTCTTGTTTCATTTAGAAATGGTAGCTATCAAAGCGCCATCTCTTGAGCGCCATTTAATCACACGAGCTCAACATTACTACATATTGCGAAATTACTTCATATTACGTAAAATTGTAGAATACGTTTATTCTTCGTAATCATAACCAGAATACTCATGTCATAATCTCACATAAGGCCATAACAAATCCTTCGTCATTCTTAGCTACATGTTTCTAATTTCTCTCGATTCGAACAAACAATATGGCTTCCAAGCACACAGAGTCCCAGAAAAAATATTGTAATATTAACTATACTTTTTGTCATTTTCTGCGCATGCGCATCCAATAACCATACAGTATGATTCGAGCAACAATAAATATATTGTCAAACTTGTAGGTCATGAAGGAATATGATAAAATCAACCATACATATGATTTTCCCAGCAATATAAAATTTAACTATACTTCCCAACTGTACAACAATACGAGATATAGTCAATTTAGAGTATCGTTACCGTAGCACAATCATGGTTACGATAACTATAAAAATTAACAATACAGTTTAGCAATGCCAGTATAGTTGGATTTACCAGGGCTTTTGTTACAGTGTCAATTAAACTAAGTTACTTGTATGAAATTAATTCGTTGTATAATCTTACTTACAAGACTGGGAACGTCTTTTCATAAATTCTCCTTTGCATTTCTATCGAAATAACACGCTATTCAGTGAAAGGGGGCCAAGAATATATCTGTAGAACCGATAACTAGTTATTGTGTTCCTTCAACGTTCAATTTTTCTCTGATCCAGAAGAGCCATTTCCATAAGACAATAATTTAATTTAAGTTTTTCCCCCCCACTAAAACAACAGTAGTAACTTTTCCTTTTTTTTTATAGAACAAGATTATATCAGGTATTTCATACAGGTATTGAGTGAACAGATTATATCAGAAATGTAGTGAATTTAAGCAAAACATGGACTTTGGAAAGTTTTTTCTTCTTGCTCTTTTGAAAAACAAATCAGAATAACTACTGTTGTTTTTTAAAAGCAAAACTTCAGTTTTATTTTATTTATGCACTAGAGAAGCTAGGGTAGCCTATATGTCACGAGTTTGTTTGTTATTTACAAGTAATATTACATCAAAATCATCATAAAATCACAACGAATCACATCAACATAATCACAATTGAAGACCTGAATTGAAAAACATCCCAAGTCCACTTTTTTCGTATTTGCATTTTTTTCTGTTTGTCGCTATCTATATTGCAAGGTCTATCCACTTACATAAATATAACATCCTAATCGAACCACAGAAACAATTTTTTAATACAAAATAATTTCCGCTGAATAGGATAACATACGAAGACAGATTTTGCGTTCCTCCTGAAAAATATACTCCGGTGGACTTGGAATGTTTTTCAATTCAGGTCTTCAATTGTAATAGTTGGAATCATGAGAGATCGATTTTCCATTTCACATAAGTTCGAACAAAACATTAGCTTACAAATAACAGAAGTTGTAACCTTTCTATTGCAGTAGGAAACCATTTGGTATTTATACGATATTAAAGGTCTGTATGCACAATTATCTTACATAGCATACATAGAATCCCACCAGTCAATTGGCAATATACATATCGTAATTTTTAATGAAATTTACAAGAA
Source organism: Lepisma saccharinum (assembly GCA_022664845.1). NCBI lineage: Eukaryota > Metazoa > Arthropoda > Insecta > Zygentoma > Lepismatidae > Lepisma > Lepisma saccharinum. The sequence continues at coordinate 4,524 of JAGDQP010049127.1, read as the reverse complement.
ATTATCTGGCAACAGTTGAAAACAGCAGAATAACAATTTTCAAACGTGTATTTTATAGTGAGGTAACAAACACTTTAAGAAGTTTCTTGTACCTGTGTATATAACATTTTTATTTCTGCCTGTATGTAAATAAAAGTTGGCTGTACCGGAGGGTGGTCTAAGGTGTGAGATCTAAAAGGGATTCTTTAAATTGTGTGAATAAATATCATCGCAACTGAGGACTAAGTAACATACGGAAGTGAAGTATAAATTTACGTTTTTAATCCACGAAAGGCAAACAATTTCATTATTTCAACCATATATGAAGAGCCTATTACCAAAACAACATTAGAAGTTACCCTAAAATGTTTTTGTTTTTAAGGATTACTTTGTTTTAAATTTATTCGTTTTCACCATCTTCAGTATTACAACAACGAAGAAATCATTTGGGCACAGAGATTTTACGTAAGGTATTCAATAATAAATTACAGTCATTATATATACTAGAGGAAGTAACATGGACTATTACCTTGTACAATACGAGAAAAAAAATCATATTTAAATATCACAGATACAAATGATTAATATACTTTGAAGAATTATCAAAAAATATGAGCATAGGCTGTAATACGACATAAATAATATCTATAGGTACTATTTAAAGCATATACGACAATTAATTATGCATCACTGTCTGTTAATGCTATGCTATATTACTGTTCATAGTATGATTTTAAATAAACTACTATCATTACCATTAAATGAACAATTCCATTACTTCTTCTGCACTGTTATCTGTTTATTGTTTTCACTAATGTAGAGAGTAACTATCACTCATAAATAACCTGGTTCCCCTATTACCAAATTTCAGTTGCGTTGCGGGAATTTTGAGCCAATCCTCGTTAGCCTTTTCTGTCTAACTTTACTGTCCTTTCCTTGTGAACATGCCTCTATTGCAACGAAAGCTTAATACTTATTTATATTTATAGGTTGTAAGCTTAAGTATCCTTTGTTTTGTCAATTATTAATTCCCGCTTTAATGTTCTTTTTATTTCCATTTGCTCTTACATAAGAAAGACATTTTCAAAGCAAAAAGACGAATTCAATACGAGAAATTATTTGTTCAATTTCGCTTCGAATACAATTTACACAAGACGCCATCCATATGTAAAATTATTTCTCACTGAAAGAGTTCCAGAACATTTCATTGTCTTGCATTTTTTTTTTACTGGTTCATAGAACAAGATTTTCCAGACTAAACACAATAAGAATGAATGCTACCACCAAGAAGAAATAATCGCTCAAGTTCCTTTCGGATGCCGTACTAAATATATTCATAATTTTATTGATAAATTAAATACGGCAGAAGGCCGTAAAGCTAATGATCGTCTTTATTCATGAACTTGTGGCGAACTCTATTTTCTTCTCTTTGCGCATGCGTTTACTCCATCTCACGAAGACACTTTCGAAGGAAACAAGGAATTGTAAAATTTAGAGGGAGAAGTTTCTGTATATTCGTTTTAAATATATATTATCTCACCTTCCGTCAATTTCGAACGCACTAATTGTAACTCAATTTAAACGCTCCAAAATAGAACCAAACACATCACTTCTATTAACTATCCTGTTCTAAATATTTCTGTTACGACTGGCTTGAATTTTTGTAATTCTGAGAGAAGAAATTTATGTTTTCTTATATATTAAACAAAAACCAATAAATAAAACGTAATATTTTTTTTTCTCACATCTTCAATGAACAGTTCATCATTCTCAACCTTACTCACAAATATTGCCTACTGTATATCCTTTTAATTTTCTCTTTGTTTAAGAATGACAGCCCACACACTCGCGAAATATATATATCACGTTTTATTTATTGGTTTGTGCTGAACATATGAGAGAATTTGCTGTACAGGAAAGAAAATATAAGTTATCTCTCACTACAAACTTTGTTGGATGAGAATTTTCTACTTTGACGTAATCAAATAGGTAACATGAGGTCTCACAGATCGTACAGAGCATATAATAATTGATACGTTCCCTTCGTTTTCTGCATTTCTGTGCCGGCTGGAACTTACTGTAGTTGTGGACTTGTTGATATTAACATTCTAAAATTAATTTCATATTGACACACGATATTTATCGAGAGGAAAAAGTTATACGAATTCAATATTTTGCTTCTTACAGATTCACATTCATGGAGAAGACTTTTCTGCGCTTTATGATTACGTTCCCAAAGAGATTCTGCCTTCAGAATTGGGTGGTACTGCAGGATCCGTCTACAAAATACGTGGTGAGTATCTTCAGTACGGTTATAGCATACTATCATTACTATGCGCATTGCTTTCTATTTTCTGGTATATTTTCCAGTGTCGGCTCTGAACTGACAATGGGAATGTCACGCCGTGGAGGAAGAGAATTATTTGTGTAAATGCATCTTAAATTACATCAACACATATTTGGTACGGTACAAGGAAAGAAAGAATCTTTCACTTCTAACCCAATTATTTTGATTTGCTTAGTAACACACTGAATACAATTTTCACAGTTAATATTATTTTCAAGCATATTGTCAGGTTTCCAGAAAATAATCTGTATTCGGCTATGCTAATGCCAAAGGTCAAGGAGGTTTAGGAAAACAAGTATATTAACAATAAATACCCATCCTTTCAAGTCAAGAGGATCGTAACCTCAAACGCGGAAGTCAAATCTCTGCTGTAGCTCATCATCTCTCGAAGATGGTAGCTGAAGTTTGGTTTGTCCTTCATTGATCCTGTTTGCATTCCCAAAATGAGTGAATTGCTGACTATAAATTTACTGTGAGACATTAACAGACGATGATCATTCATCATTTGGGGTGGCTGCAAGCACAGCATGGCCCATATCATGAAACGCTTAGAAATGACCAATTGCATTGTGCAATTAGAATTTCGGGATCAGGAAAATTAAGGAATGTAAAGCTCTAAAAAATATTACGAATTGATTCTCAAATATTATTTGCATATCGTTTAATCACTTTCGAATACCCTTTCCGTATTTTTACGATAACTGGTACCTACTCGAAGAAAGAAATGTTCCTCGTCTGAGAATAAACTGCTTTTCCTGTTTTGCAATAGTAGTACTGGAGTATCGTTAATCAACACTGAAGTACACAATAAATATATAAATGACTTTACCGTGCAATGTGGGGTGACGTCATAATCTGCTTTTATATCATCAATAGATCATAAAAGTCTTACATATGGCATGATTTTATTTGTTGAAGGAACAACAAGGGACATATGAAACATTTGGGTGGCCTAAGCCAAAATTGTCTAAAGGCCTTAAACAAAACAAAAAAAAAAATGCATGGAACATTTTGAAGTTATATATATATATTAAAGTATCAAACGCGACAGGATGGACAGGTTCACTTTATAGATAATAATATAATTACAGACAAAGAGGTCTCCTAGTTCTGATATGTCCTATTCATTTCTTCTGCCACCTGGTGTTAGTTCGATTGAACAAGAATTGAAACACTGCTAATATACCTCACGCAAAATTGACGTTGAAAAAATTGTCAAATGATTGTATACAGATAGGTGTAACTATCTTACTTTTATGTAAATATGTATCATAGAAGAATGAACTAAATAAATAAAACAACGATCAATGGATCTAAAATATAATAATAATAATAATAATAATAATAAGGGATAATTTAAAATTCTAAGCTTTCGGAACTACAGTGACTCCTTTCTCAGGCATAACATATGACAAAAGTAAGAGGTGGAAAACAGAGGTGGAAAAGTAAACATTAAGATGAAATGAAACGAATAAATAGGAAAATACACCTTCAATATCAAGATGAAAGAACAAAAGTGTGATGAAACATAAAATAAGAAAAATTAATAACTAGTATGGAATGATTATACATTAATTAAAACAGCAAAGCACCGTTAATAAGAATAGACAAGAACAAGAACAATAAGGCAAGGTATTAGACTCGTACTTTGCACCCATCCGTTTTTCAGTTTTTAAAAAAATAATGGATCAACGATTACAATATTGCAATTTTGAGCACATAACGGTCTTACAGTTATGGAAATCTATAAAATAAGCAGGAGTGGATTTCGGCACTGGCTCCGACCGCACCCGGCGAGGCCAATAGTTTCCAGATGCCTAGCCGGATATTCCAAAACCCTGTTCTGACCCGTTATACTGCTCAAAAACTGTACCCATTGCAATCAGTGTGGGCCATGGCTAAAATTGAAACCGAAATCCAACCTCTGGAAATAAGTGGCTTAGTGATACTGTTTGATAGTGAGAAAATTGATGTTATGAATTGCACGACACAGACTCTTGCCCTTCGTATAAACTTCTTACCAAAATCATGGGGACACTGAAACTTTAACACTTTATTGCATTCAATAATATAATTACAACCTAACTGTAGGAGTTGAAACGTAATATTCTTGTTTCCCGAATAATTTACAAAAGTAGATGAGAATAAATATGAAAGACGAGCTATGCGACTACTGCCTCAACTTAAGTCACTGAAAG
>JAGDQP010049125.1:0-14578 GCA_022664845.1 Lepisma saccharinum | reverse complement strand
ATGAAGACTAATATGTGGTTCATTAATTTCTTTATGAATTTTTGAAAATCCAAAATTCGTATTTTATTCGTATTCCAAAGCGTGCACGAGTATTATTTATCCTCAATTTGCAAATCTGGAACTCCGTTCAAACTGAAATATCGAAGTTGAAATTTCTACCATATGTTCTTCTTAAATAATTGTAAAACATGTAAAACGAATAGATTTTTATGTTTTATCCCACCAGAGATATCGGGTCTCCAATTCGCATAAAGTACAAATTTTTGCATTTTCAAAAATGCATTTTTTAAAAAAAGGAACCACATATCAGCCTTCATATTTTGTATACATTCAATCTACTTTGATGTGTAATAGTGTACAAAAGATTAACGTTGACATTCAGTCTCTTCTATGCGAAAAAGCACCCTTAAAACAGGAATTTATTATGTTTCGACAATTACATTTGGATACCATTCTGACTAGTTCAATTACGCTTTAGGCTTTTCACGAAGAGGACTAAAATTATCAAGCTGCCTTTAAAGGATGAAATGTTTTTGTTTTATTTGGATATCCTATGATATACCAGTACGAAGACATTACATTTTTCGTAAACGACTGCAAAGCTAGCGGCCATTAATTAATCGATGTGGATAGAAATAAAATAATACCCGTTTTGAACTATTCTTATATAAAGATTGTGATGATGGTGATTATTATTATTATTATTATTATTGAATGAGGCCGAGAGACCAAGCTAGACGATTTCATTTGGACTGATCTGTAGTTTGTATAAGATTGCGAAAACCTTTCTGTCTCATCCATAGTTTGCAACACTGTGGTGTGAGCTTTAAGACTGTTCTTTATCATCACTAGAAGGTGTCCAATAACACGACGTAGTGCTATTCGAAACATTTAAACGTTATACCTGGTTGGCAACACTGACAAACCGGTGACGTCGTGTTTTCACTCCTGATGTCCACCATGTTGCTAGAAACAAATTTCTGCAAACGGAATTTTCATTGAGTGAGTAGTTTCTGATTTATTGAGAATTATTCATTTCCTTCCATTGCTAGGCGTCGACTTTGGGGTTAAAGTTGGAAACGCTGTATCTATGAAACGAAGCGGAATTTCAGCCATGTTCATAGGAACATTTTTACTTCTTTCGATATCAGGAATACCCTAACGAAAGTAACATCCTTTATTCTGAATCAGCATGGATGTTATAGAAATAACATCCTTTATTTAACTTCTGTGAATTTCGAGGTTTTGCCCTCCCCTAGATCCGCTCCCCCTTGTCCATCGCACCTTAAATTTTGGTATTCTCCATATCTCACCATCCTCTATCAGATGCACTATGTTTCATTCGGATCTCAGCGACAACGTATCGTGACCTTCCCTAGCGAATTGTAAACGAGCATATCCTCCGTTATATGCTATGTCACATAACAAGCGTCTCTTGCGGGTTGTATTTGTCGTGTGGGTTGCATAACAACATAGGATAAATTACTTAATATGAAATTCTTATTCTGGAGCCTCTAAATATTCACGCATCATCAAATTTAGTAATCATACACAGTCTATGATCTCTTTTTGGTGAAATAAGATTGAGATGCAGAGTTTGATGTAAATTGGTTCATCGATGAAATTTTGATAGCGATATACATAGATACGTACAAACAGAACTACAGACTGACAATTTTTGTACTTAATATACATTGTATACGTAGTGTGATACTCTTTGGCGAATTGCGGCTTGGAATGGAGACTGGTAGAATACAGGTTGCCCTAGCAACTACATGAGTATTATCGAAGGCGCGAAAATTGTGCCCTGTATAAATCACTCGTCATCGACAAATGCAACTTTTCTCTGTGTACTTTTTGTAGATGTACTTTTTTATTTAATGTTGTAGCTCTACACCATTAACATTAGCTCTAAAATTTCAAATACTTAGCCACAATTTATAATGACATTCTTAGGTGTTAATGCAGCACAACCTAAACCGTTATTGTGGATTATTACGAAGTGGTCACTAGTGTGTGAGAAAGAGACTTGTCATTCTTCGAATACGTTTGATTTTGGTTGCTACTCTGAAGTTTTCTAATTCTCTTGTTTCTAAGGGCAAATTTAAACCGTTGTAGTATTGTTCCTTTTAACATTTAGTCATCTTTCCAGAAATAGAAATAATCAGTATACTTTAAAAAATAGAGATAATAATGTTTCTTTTATAACTGTGCGATAGTTTAACCTCGAGTTCTCAATCAAAATTGTAACGCTAGCCCACTAATTAATCCAGAAAGGAGTTACGGTTTTGGTCCAGGTTGTAATGTCGTGGACTTATCGACAATAGGATGGTACGCGCATTCGAACCCGGCGTACGACCATCCTCACTGAAGTTCCATTCAGTTTCACCAGGCAAATGTCGGAATGGTAGCTCAAGATAGATCCTTGCCGATACCTTTCCCATCCTCTCCCTAACCCGGCCTGACCCGAACCAAAGATGCCGAAAGGCCTTAAGTAAATTTCAGAAAATGATTTACATTTGCGTTGCATCTGTTTTCTTATGTTGCTTCTTACAATTGGAATGAGTCCACATTTTGTTGATTTTAAAGCAAAATGCAATCTCTTCAGTATTGTAGACTGAAGGTCACTGTTCTCTCTTGATATATGCACCTGTGTTAGTTTTGCCGCGCAGTGGAGAAGTTATCGGCTTAGGTTTTATCAGTGACATAGATAACAGAAAAACAGACTCAGTGTGTCATTTCTGTATGTGTGTAGTCCATAGGAAGAACTACTAAATTTTTGCGATCTTAAAGATGACTTCCTGGAAGTTGAAAAGGAGACTTTCGCTGCAGGTTGACTCTCTGTTATTCAGGTGAGTGAGGTTTTGTTTGTAAATATATGTTTTCTTTGCTTTTCTTTCAGTGTTACAATATGTATAGATATTTTGCAACAAGAAGTTTAATAGAGGATGTGAACATGTGACAGTACTTGGACAGACTCTTGACACACATATAGCATAGAATAATTGATTTCCAACGTTAAAGTAATTCGTGCCTACTTTTTGTTCGTAATTATTCAGTTACTCTTAAAATGTTTGACGATGGATCAGTATATTATCGATTAGATATATTATAAACTAATTTTGATCAGACTGACGAAAAATAGTAATTGAGTAGCCTGCTTCCAAAACCCGTTATTGTTCAACAACTAATTTTTAATTATATATGATACTAGGATATTCGTAAGGTCTTGAATCGAATGGTGAGGTTATTGCTTCCCACAATCTACTACTACTTGCTGATAACATTAATCATTAATGTTTAAAATACACTGTATCCCAGAACCTGCTTTTCTTTGCTCTGGAAGTATTAATTTTGTTTCCCACAACTATTTTTGTTGACTTCCAAACATATTACTTTCCGTACCATATTAAATTCCCACACAACAAATCTGCTATTTTTGTGTTTTCTGTCTAAAACTTTCCCGTATTTATTGTTACCAAAACTATTCTTCCTCTTTTCATACAAAAAAAAACTTTTTTTTTTATTTTTAATATCTAAATTTAGGATAGATTATTGTCGTCTCAAAATTTTTTACTGCGAAAATATATAGAATTATTTTTAATATTTAAAAAATGGAAAACAAAAACGGATGCTACCAAAAAACGCCACTGTTATTTGCCCCTCCTCGTAAATTTGTCGAAGGAAAATACAACAGTAAGTTTTGAAAACAAACTACTTTATCATTGGACTAGTTTTTAAACCTGACTACGCCAGGTGTTTAGCTATCATTTACGCATTGATATTGTCATGAAAACACCAGATATCACTGTTGCAAGGTACCTGTGGTTCTTTCGTTTCAGGTTTTGAGGTAGTGAGAAAGAGACGATTGTAAATTATTCATTTCTCCTCGTAATAATTTCTTACCTGTCGTTGAATGTTCTTGCTGATTTTCAACATTTTAGGACAACTGAAAGTGTGATCACAATTTGTCCCGAATTCCGGGGCAGGGGTTTCTTATTAATATAGGCTAACTAACTAACTCTATGATTTATGGAACTCGCAAGTTCATCGCCGCAGTAACAAACATTCGCCATTGGATTCTATCCTGGGCAATATCAAGCCAGTTTTCATCACGAACACCTACTTCTCGAAGATCTCTTCTAATAGTGTCCTCCCAATGACGTCTCGGTCTTCCCAATGGTCTCCTTCCATCCGGTCTTCCAAATCCAACCAGCACAGAATATAATCTTCGTTTTTCCCCCATCCGAGCTACATGGCCTGCCCACCTTAGTCGTCGGGATTTCATTATTTTTACAACCTCTTACAATCGTAAAATCCGTGGAGTTCTTCATTATGCAGTCTTCTCCACTCTCCAGTCATCTCTTCCCGTTTCGGCCCGTATATCTTTCTCATGGCCTTATTTTCAAACACACGTAATTTATGTTCATCTGCTAGGGTAGTACTCCAACTTGCGCAACCATAAAGTATTACCGGCAGAATAACCGTTCTGTATATTTTCAATTTCAATTTCCTTGATATTAATCGCGATGTTAGAAGTTTTTGGACTGAATAGAAACATACGTTCCCCGATACTAAGCGACTTTTTATTTCTTCCGTGACATCATTTTTGCTTGTTACGTATGCTCCCAAGTATTTAAATTTGTTCACTTTCTCTATGATCTCATCCCTAATTCTTATGTTTCTATTTCCTTCATTCCCTGTGTTTCGGCTTGTTATCATGTATTTTGTTTTGTCTATGTTTACCTGTAGACCTAACCCATCGCACGCTTCTACTAAGACATCGGTGTTGTTTTGTAGTGCATCTATATCGTCCCCTATTAAATCTACATCATCCGCGTATACGAACAGTTGATTCAAACCATTCAATGATAGTCCCTTTTTGTCCCCTTTAATTTTTAAAATCGCATATTCTAACGCAAAGTTAAACATTAGTGGTGACAAGGCATCATCTTGTTTCAAACCGTTGCGAATCTTGAAACTATCTGACATATTATTACCTATCTGTACTCTGCTTATGGGGTCGCTGAGACACATCTTCACTAGTTGAACCAATTTTTTCGGAATTCCAAATCGTATCACGATACTGTATAAATTTGCCCTTTTGATAGAATCGTATTCTTTCTTAAAAATCAATGAATAGCTGGTGAATCGTCCCATTGTATTCCCATTTCTTCTCCAAAATTTGTCTCAAGGCGAAAATCTGGTCCAACGTGGATCTATTTCTTCTAAATTCACATTGGTCATCTAAAATTATTTCATCTACTTATACACTTAGGCGTGTTAACAGAATATTATTTAATACCTTGTAACAGATTGGAAGTAACGAGATTCCGCGGTAATTATTACAGTCCGATTTATCGCCTTTTTTGTAAATCGGAACCAATATTGAGGTTTTCCATTTCTTTGGGAGCTCCTCCTTTCTCCATATAACACTTGCCAATTTATGTAGTTCGTTGATTAGTGCCGTTCCTCCTGCTTTAATTAATTCGGCTGGAATATTGTCTATTCCTGGTGATTTGAAATTTTTCAATTTCTTTACCGACATTTCGATCTCGATCTCGCTAGGCTTGGGAATCCACGGTTCTGCGGTATGAATTCCTCTGTTTGTTTCTCGTTGTGTAAATTAAGAAGTTTGTCGAAATAACTTTTCCACACATCAACAATTTTAGTCGGATCCGCCTGAAGATCTCCACGTTCATTTCTAATCACTCCTAACCTCGGTTGGTAACCTTTTCTTAACAAGTTTACCCCTTGGTATAGATATCGTATGTTATTTGTCTTCCCGTTTTCCTCTTTCCTCAATCTTCTGCTCTCTTCAGTCTTCAGATATTCTCGCTTTTTGTGGCGTTTCGTTTCGCGTTACTGTAGTGGGTGGAATTTGTTCGCTTTTATTACTTAGCCATCGTTGCCTCGATTGTTTTCGTATTTCATGAAGCTTAAGGCATAAGCGTATTTTTTAAAAAAAGTGGCTCCCATACAGTTGAAGTTATCCATACCAAACTTGTCATGAACATTATTCAACATTATAGATGAAATACTGTGCAATTAACTATGCCACCCTGCAAAGGGTTGCCAACTTCTTTTTAATATCCTCTAATAGCAGTAGCACGCAAACGTTGAAAGATGGTGGATTCAACGTTAGTCCTGTTACGTAATTTTAACATTGTATATGTACCAGGTTGGAATTTCACACTATATAGGATTGCTGATTCTATCTTGTGATAGTTCGTTGATTTTTCTCTCTCCTCCCGGCCCATGAGATATTTGACAACATTGCTAAAAGATGACATCACTTTTCGGGGTTAGGATAACGCTGTGAGTCTTCGTAACATAAAACGATAGTATAATATTAATGAGTACGAATCTTCCTCGTGGAAGAGCGGTTAGAGCGTCGAACTACCAACGACGAAGGCACAAAGTTCAAGCTTCGAAACTCACTGCAGATCTGTAGAGAATTTACTAACAAAATCAATATATCAACGTGAAAGAAATAGATGAAAACAGGAACTGTGGTGGGTAATCCTCCGTCATGAAGTTCAATGCTCTCTTTGGTCAAATAAAAAAGGTGGTTTTGAGCCGTTGAACAGTTGGGCAGATACAACATTACAAAACCGTTTGCAAAATACTCCACTTCTTGACGTTGAAAACTATGTTGATTCTAAACGTCGAATAAACCGTTGAACAGGTGGAAATATACAACGTTAAAATTACGTAGCGGGACTAAACGTCTAATCCACCGTTTCTCATCGTTTGTGTGCTACTGGAGATGATAGTAATTGTTAATATTTGATTCTTTTAACAGCAAACGGTAAGAAGTGTTGACACGTCTTACATGCCGATAGGTATGTACGAGCTCTATGGGTTACGGAACTGGCAAGTTCATCACCGCAGTAACAAACGTTCGCCATTGGATTCTATCCTGGGCAATATCAAGCCAGTTTTCATCATGATCACCTACCTCTCGAAGGTTTCTTGTAATATTGTTCTCCCAACGACACCTCGGTCTTCCCAACGGTCTCTATCCCTTTGGCTTTTCAACTATGATTGAATATGATCTTCGTCCTCCCATCCGAGATACATTGTTTGCCCATCGTAGTCGTCGCGATTTCATTATTCTTACCACATTAGATGAGTTTACAGAGCGTTGATTTCTTTATTATGTAGTCTTCTCCATTCTCCGGTCATCTCGTCCCGTTTTGGTCCGTATATATTTTATATATATATATTACTACATTTTCAAAATTTCGCGTTCACGGCAACTCATTTGCACAATAATAGCGACCACAAGGAGGCCGTGTAGGTACTATATGCACAATAATCATCCAACTGTTGTGTGGGCGGAGGACGAAGGGTACAGGTAGTAATATGTGAAATTGTTTTAAAAGAAACTCTTATAAGCATGACTTTGTACCTAGATGTATTTTTGTAGTAAAAACATACTAAAAGGTCTTTTCTTCTTATCAAAACCAAAGAAAATTAAATTTCGGTATCTGAATATTAATTAATTTTCGATTTTTGCGTAAAAACCGTCTCTAGAACAAACGTTTTGCTGAATATTATAAATTTACAACCCCTTTGTGAGTTTTACGCAATCTTTCAGTATGTTTCTAAATACATCTATTCGCAAAGTTCCATGTTTATAAAGGTATTTTAACGATCTTTCATGTTGTGACTAGAGGTGTTGTTGCTCCACATCTAAATCTTCCAGTGGCGAGATCACTCACATTCAGGGAATAAAAATTAAGCAGTCCATTCTCGATAGATACGATGCACGTGCAGATGAGTTTGGTGAAGTAGTAAAATGTCGTGTACTTCCAGTCGAATTATTTGCAGAGGAGGCTCGATATCACACTAAAGTCCATTCCACGAAACTTGAAAGTAAGTAAATAACCGTAGCACTGGAAAGCGTATTCATCCGCTCTATCTGCAACCGGGTTGGCTTTTCTAGGCAGAGATATTTCCGCCCTCCATACAGCACGTGTTCTATCCATGTGTCAGTAACTCTGAGACATTAAGAAATTTTCCCCTTTCCCTTCTCTTTTGCCTCTGTCGAACTCAAACAAAGAGGAAAGCATGTGGCCCCCTGCCACAGAACTTGAATGTGACCGCTGCTTGTCTTTTTACGCCAAGTTTCGTCTGCTGGTAACAGTGAGAATGGGTCAAAGGGAAGGAGTGAAACCAATATGGCAGGAAGACATTACTGTTAATGGCAATATCATTCACGATTTCAAATACCAACATTCATCCTAGATAAACATTTTCTATGTTTTATGTTTTTTTTAGTTTTTTTTTTTCAGTTTCTATGCCGATTACGAATGGATGACAGAACATGAGGAGGGCGGGAATACCGACTGGAACATGGATGTGAATTTTAACTAGCATCGCATTCATAATTGTGACGGGCCGAAGTCAAAGTTACTTAAAAATGGCCCATACGAAATAAAGTTTACAAAGTTTTCTGAGGAGGGCGGACGTCCAGCAAGGGCTGATTATTGCCTAATCATTAAGTTACTGCTGCGTACATCGACGATCGAGATGAATGTCAATGCACTCTTCCAAAACTGAACAAGACCGTTAACCAGCTTTCTGGTGGCTCCAGCGTATGATTTCTGGCTACATCATCAAAGATAAAATAAAGAAATGCTTCCAAGGCAGAATATTACTAACAGAGACTTGTAAAAGCAGGCCGGTTATTATTAATTTCCTTGAAATCACGTGCAACATATTGAATGAGCAATGATACATTGACATGAAGAAAAAGACAAAGTTCGAAAGATACAGAATCGTCGAAATTGCATAGTGCGCTAGAATATTCGATCTCAAACTTATAATCTGTCACACAATCCATCGCTGGAGGATATCAAAAGAGTTGGACATGATGTAGCGCCAGATACTTTGTAGCAATTTCTGGAGATCGTCATACGGGGAAGTAAATGTAAACAGGAGACAAATAACTCCAAGGTAGATATATCCTTAAGTCATTCCGTAATGTTTTCATCTCGCTCGAGATCCTTTCCTTCATCTCTTCACCTAGCCCTCTTTGTTCAGTAAGTTTGGATCACGTTACCTGATCGACCATCTTCATTCTATTGCTTTCTGTGCTACTGACCACGGACAGCCGGGGCTGCAGAGCAATGGTTGCGCGCAGTTTGTTTTTGATAATGCCGACGTAAAAAACACAACAGAAAATTAGATGGCCGTGGAACAGTCTGCCTACTTGACAGAAACGTGTGCGAAACACATGGTAATGCTAGTATCAGGCCCCACCTCTTATCCGTGAGAAAAGCAACAAGAAACTCTTCCCATCAGTAAACAAGGTCGATGTAAGGAGACATAGGTCTGAAGAATATGTAGGTGAAATCCTCGTATATTTTCATTGGATAACTGGGTGCTTATTGTTTGAAACGACAATTCCTTTCTGGAATGGATACATACTGCAAGCTAGAGAAAGCCAAACCTTAGAAGATGCAGTATACCCTTGCCTTTCATTCTTTTCAACACTACCAACCTGACAGCACTACATTCTGCACTGCTCCACGCACCATCTGAATCCCACCGCAGAAATGAATCTTACATTTTCACACTCGACTAGCCACTTTTTATTAAGGCCTGTGAAATGGTAGAAGCATCTGCCTCTGATAGTCTAATGTCAGCTGTTATTGTCAGGCTCGGAGGATTTCACCTGCTGATGAGTTTCTTTTTGAATTTATTATGGCCAATAATGATGAGTTTCATGTGGAGTGTAGGAATTATCATGAGCAAGAGTGGAATTGAGGAACTATGGAAATGTGTAGACAAATTCTACAAATGAGGTTAGGCCACGGATTCTTCCGATCCGTGGATCGCTTTTTTTAACAGTCGTCCGAGTATTTAAATGCTTGGTTAAAACATATTCAATACTAAACTGCGATGTATTACAAGTAGTAGTTGCCAACAGTGACAGGTTAATAAGGAAAGAGATAACGCCAACTGATATGATAACGCCAACAATGTAATAGCGGTGAATGAAATACAGCATAACGATTATGCTAGAGCCGTTGCACAGAAACGGCTAGGTTTGCTTATATCTTTATAGCCACCATTTTTGTGCAAAATTTAAGTTTCTTTGATGTTGACCAGAAAAAATTGTTTTGTGAGATCTAACGTTAAGTTGCTACACATGAAAGCGAACGAAACGGTGCCGTTGCACACATTTAATTTTGGGAGAATTTCAGCGTGTTTTCACTAGGCACATAGTGGGTTTCCCATGCTGGGTTTCTTAAAAGCAAATTTACTCATTAATAGCTGTAACCTTCATGTTTCACCTGCTCTGCAGGTGGATAATTGTTACAAGGTAGCAATATACATACCTATCGGCACGTAAAAGGAATCAGCACTACTTACCATATGTTGTTCAAATAAAATTAAATATAAACGGAGACAATTGTTATAGTTAGAGGATATTTAAAAGAGGTTGGTAACACTGATAACTCGGACATTTGCACGGTGCACAATTACTTGCACAGTCTTTCATCTATAATGTTGAATAATGTTCATGTCAAGTTTGGTACGGATAACTCCAACTGTATGGGAGCCATTTAAATGAAAAATGATTTAAAGTGGGTTGACAACACTGATATTTAAGATGTTTAGAGAAGGTCTGTATATGATTGTCCAGGTATATGAAAAGGGTCGAGAAAAACATTAGATATGTTCATTAAGGAGCTTAATGATAACGACAAAAGGATGTTCTTGGAAAGAGAGATGGAGGAAAAAAAGTATTAAATTTCTTGAATATCAGGATTGAGAAAACGAAAGACGGAAAATCTGTAACTTCTTGGTTCCAGAAGAAATGCGCAGCATGAATTTTCTGCTACAAAAGGAGTGACGTTGATGAAGCGACCAAAGAAAATGACATTAGGAACATTGAGGAAAGAATAAATGACGATTAATACCGAAAAAGATCATAAAAAGAGAGATGTGGAAAGGTTTTCGGGACAGTTAAAGGAGAATAGATATAATGAGGATGACAGAAGAGAAACTGACACAGAAAGCGAAAGGATGGCGAAGGAAAAGAAGGTGAATAGCTAAAACTGTTTAGGATAGAAAGTGGTGGAAGAATTACAGAGAAAATCAAGCATTTGTTGGGAAAGGTAGGAGTGAAAAGGTATGGGAAAGAAGGGAAGAAGATCTTAAAGTTAGTAAGAAACAAGAAGAAAGTCGTTATAAAGGGTGATGAACAAAGAGTAGTAGTGAACTGTGAGGCGGTGTATATAATACCAAATATAATTTACATACTAGGATGACATCAGGCAAAACGGGACAGGAGCGCTATTTACAAACACGTCCAGGAAGAGTCGCATGAGATAGACTGGGAAGGGGTGAAGATACTAGAACAAGAGGAAAGGATATTGGCTAGGAAGTGGAAAGAAAGGAGGAGAATTACGGCAACGGGAGATAAAGCGATGAACTGGAATGGTGAGTTGAGTATAAATGATGCATGGGAAGACATACTGGACAGAGAGAAAGAAGAACATATTCGAGAAAATAAACTATTGTGTAGGCCTTTTTTAAAAAAAATAATGAAAGATTCCTTTTTGTTATTGATTTATTTAATGTTTATTTAGTTATTTATATGTATTTACTTATTACTTTTGATTTATTTTGATTAAAATAAGACTTGCACATCGATTCAGTTTTCCTTTTTATGTAGATTTCTGTTAATGTCTTTATATCGATTCTAGTTGACTAGGAGCGATGAACTGTGATTGGCTGAAATATGTTTAGTTTCAGAAGGTGAACGATCTCTGGGACTTGATTGGTGGAAGATGTAGAAAGATCTCTTGACCTTCTGGTGCTTATTTTGCACTTAAAGCGTTGTTTAGTGTTTAAGGATGTTTCATCTGATAGAACTCTGTTATTTGGTCAACATCTCAAAACTATCGCCAGTCGAGCTCTAAATCGTCTTCTTGCCTTATATCCAATACTTCGCAGTCGTGAACTAACAATTGAAGCCAGACTCAACACCTACGTCATGATGATTCGATCTCTTTTGACATATGCTGCCCCTGCATGGCAACATGCAGCACAAACTCATCACCTGCAGCTTCAACGTGTCCAAAACCGAGCAGCTAGGATTATCACAGGACATAGTAGAGACACACGTATTGCACAACTCCATGAAGATTTGTCTCTTCCGATGCTTAAAGATGTCATTGATTCCCAATGCCGTTCCTTCTGGAATCGTGTCAACAATTCACCTTATCCTACCTTAAACACCTTGGGCACTGCCCAACCAATCCGTCATACTCACCGCATGCCCCATCCCAGATAACAACTCTACTTACACCACAGACCACCTGTCTGAAACTTATGATTAATCACTCCAACTTTAAATCATGATCATTACTTTTATGGAAGGAACTTTAATCCAACTCAGCCTCACTGACTTAACTTAACATCGTTGCCTCGCTTATGCAATTGCTTTCCTCTCTCCTTGCCTCGTCAATCATGCATTACATTCATTGACTTAGGGATGCGACAGTTGCTCCCTAATCAACTCATTTATTATGTCTTACATCCCGCCATTAACAACCATATGGAAGTCATGAGCTTTTAGCTCGACACTTCACGCATTAAAAGTCATGATTTAACTGGTAACTGGTAACTGGTAAGGATGTTTCATCTGAGGAAGGTGTTAATAGAACACCGAAATTTTTACCTTGTTACTGTGTATTTTTTATAATACGAGAATCAAGTGTATAAGCCTTGTCAGTTTATTTTATTAACTTAAGTAAGGATACAAGGCCACAACATAGTTATATCCACAGCGGAAATACCAAAGTTGGGAGAGAACAGAAGGATCGGAACTCTATTTATTTATCCCGAGTTAATCCGCTATCCTTAAAAAAACAAATGTGTTGTAATAGTAGTATCAGTTCTATATTCTCAACACACAAACTTAAAAGAACCTCTTAAAAAATTAAAAGCTACTAACGAAAATATTTATTAATCCAAAATTGTCTAAAAGCAGTAAATAAATTCAAATTCTCAATCTGCTCAACGAAATAATATTTTGCGCTATAGTTATAGATTCAGAATGCATGTTTATTCAAAGTTTATATCACAATACGTTGTCTCGCGATTTGTCGGTTACTACCTGTTCTGTATACTCACTTAAACTGATCACATCCCGCACTCATATTAGGCATTCTTGCCTACTACAATTAATGTATTATTAACTAATTTGCATTATACTTTGAGACAAAGTCACAATTTAAACAACATGAAATATCCTACTGGTACGTTTGGTACAGAGAATGCCGCATAATTTCCATAAAATTGTAATAATTTGATTAAAACAACAAATTGAAATTGATACTGAGATTTATTTAACTTTGAACATTAGAAGTTTACGTGATATTTCGACTAACAGAAGTCTTAGCTTGTGTCTGATGAGAATTATTCTCGACTTATTGTTTGCTGTTATTATTACGTCAGTCTAATCTGAATAAAGGAGAAAGGGCAGAGGAGAAAGGATTAATACTATTTCAATGTAATAACAGGGTGTCGCAAAACTCGCGCAAAATGAGAAGGAAGATAAGATAAAATAAGATAAACTGAAGTGTATGGGCGGTAACAACACTATGGCTTACACCCGTCCCGAAAAATGAGAAAGAAAGAAAACATTTTAATGGCATTGTTTACCATATATCTACGCAATACGCAGGAAAATGATGAATAAAATTAAAATATTACTTCCTCCCTCCCTTCCTCATGTGCGCTGCTAGTGCGTCTAATATTGTATATAGTAAGTTGCAAGAAAAGGTTTAGGAATATTTTTATGAATACATTTTACATGTTTTTTTTAATCCCTACTTGTCATTCGTTTTATTCTATCCATATCACTACAAGAACTAATTCGTTTTTTTTCTCTTAAAAGTTTGCAAGTTCATTAAAAAAAAATAACGCGTATATTATTTTTAAATTAGGTTAAAGTTGTCAGTCTCGTGGAAACCTATTTACATTACGAGTGAAAAAACTTGCGATACAAGATCATTCTATGATAATACATTTGGCGAAGAAAGAACAACCCAAATAGTACCTGTATACTATAAGTCTGTGTTCATTTCTGAAATTTGTTCATTATATAGGTTGTACGAGATCCCATCAGCTTTAACAGTACTCTTTCTTTTTATGTGGTTTCATCAGTGGAGAATGATGTACTTTCAATCTTGTATTTAATTGTATTTAATTGCAAGATTACTACGTTGTGTACATACTATATCCACAGTAGCTTGGAAACATATTTCCACTGTTATTACTTTTTTTTTTAATTTTATAAATGAAATGAAAAATGTTAAACGAGAAATTTAAACTAAATTTGTTGCTCTCGCATAACAAGTACGGGATTGCGGTGGTTCTCAGTTGCATTCGACACTTTTATTCTGTTCTTTGTTTGCTGAATAGAAATATTTCAGCATCTATTTTTCTTCCCTCCTGTTGTAGTGGACCTTGCTCATAAATAAGATTAGGAACTTCTGCACTTTTGTTTCTTTGTTGCTTCTTAAATTTTCCTCTGGAGCTCTAATGCGCA
>JAGDQP010049124.1:0-14578 GCA_022664845.1 Lepisma saccharinum | reverse complement strand
TAAATTTGAATTAATCTTCTTGAAAGTATTTTCCCTAGCTTGCGATGGACTTATCCCGACGTTGATTCCATGGTTGGTAGCATTCTTGGAAGGCTTCTTTTGGAAGGGCTTTTAGCTTCTCCGTCGTGGCTATCTCAATTTCGGGAATGATGTCAAAATGTTTTACTTTTAGCACGGTTGTTAGTTTTGGGAGGATTCCCAAGTTGCGTCATGTGAAATCCGAAGAGTAAGGTGGATCTGGATACACAGGAACTTTTTGGCCAAACATTCGCAGATCAGGAGCGAGGTCTGCCACTTCGCGTCAAAAGACTAGAATAAAGTTCGCAATCACTCCTCTAATTTGCAATTAATTAGTTCAAAGGATCCGTGTATACAGTACAGTACAGTTCTTTGTTAAGCTCTCAGATAGTAAATCGCCTGTTCGAAAGAACTATTTTTGTCATTTTTGCACGTTTTCGTCTGTTTGAGGTCGAAGGACGCCCCGAGCGTTGTACGTCTTCAATCGATTCATTTTCGCGTTTGAATGGCTCATACAACTTGTAAACAATCTTCAGTGTCACCACATTATCACCACACACTTATTTTAACATTCCATCAGATTCTTTAGCACTTTGTTCCACTTAACACAAAACTTAATGTTAACGCGTTGTTCGAAATCCATGAAGCATAAAAGACACGGTAAACACGAATTCAATATTCTGACTCTGGAAGCCGACTGACAAGAAACAACCTATTCAAACTTGGCGATGACTGTATCAACGGGTCAGTCCATTGGACTCATTACTGCAAATGGATGTAGCGTCAGTAGTTGCACTACATAAATTCATTCACCGTATTTTTATAGAAACCTTGTACAATGCAGTTAAAAATTGCTAGAACCGTTTATATTATAAATATCGGAAACCCGCTGTATGTAGTTATCTGAACTTTTAGAGATTCAATTAGCTATTCGTTTTCGAGAAGAAGTAGCAGAATTTGATTAAAAGTTAATATTTAGTTGAAATTCCTTTGGATATAAATGACATCAATTTGAAAGTACAAAAGAGCAGACTATTAAAAGTACGTATTACGTAATAATTGCTTCGGATGAAATTTATTTATAATATTTTGTAATTTTAGCTCATGTCGGGATGAGTTAAATAGAAGATGAGGAAAATGTCAGCCAGAACCGTACTTACCATAATATCAGTGCTCGATTTTTACAATTACCAGAACGGTCTAATAATTGGTGAAATGTGTTTATAAGGTATTTTTGAATCGCCCATATCCCAGACTAGAATTATATATCTGTAAGCATATGATAAGTTTCGCAGAGAGGGGAAATCCCAATCACCCTCGCTACAAACCAAGCAGAGCCGGGGAAGACCCTTGGTGAATATGAAAGAGACCATGGGAAACTACAGCCGCGGGCTCCGAATTCTAATATTTTATTCATAGCCTTCTGGCATCTGAGACTCGGGCCGGGATAGGAAAGGGAAATGATACCGGGACATGTCAGCCAGCGTTTAATTTGAAGTTTCCATCCAGAATTGTCCTGGTGTGAGACGAAATCACCTGAAGAACTCAGTCCGGACCGTCGGTCGCTAGAAATAAACTTATGGCCTCCCGAATGCTAAACCAATGCTCCTCCACTGTGCAGCGCCTTCAAACCCTCGTACCTACTTATTACTGATCTGAAAGTCTCGAAGTTACCACCTGGATCACATAGGAGTTTGTAATAATTGCTTCAAAAAAGTTTCACACAAAACATTTTATGTGGCATAATGTAACGATATATTAAGAAAGAACTGTAATGTTTGCTCCTGCTGATAAGGGATAGACATAGAAAACGACTCATTCATAGAATAGCATCGCCTTACAATTCGACGCCAGAACCACCTGTAACCGTTGCTGTGAGCTAGACTGAATCGCGTGGCCAATATAAACATTCAACCTAACACACTTCTCGCATCATGACATGCTCACGTTGACGACACGTCTTCTCAGGATGGTTCCTAAGGATGAAAAACGAAGTAATAGTATTTACTTAGTTCTTTTTGCTCTGCTGTTGTTTACACCCTGATCAAAGTTCGGAGAGAAGTAGCAGCATAGGAAGTAGGGGGTACTATTCAACAATAGTAGCATGGATACCAACTTAGTAATAGTAGCAATAACAAAATAGATGTTACGCAGTTTTTTACTTATTCTTACAGTTCGAGCGTGCGCTTACTCACAGGAGCAGCATGCAACATCGTATGTGATAATATTTTCCTCCGGAAACTTCTGCACTCCGTGGTTATTTGTAACAATATACTCAAACCAATTGCAAATACATTTCAAGGATATATCATGAATATGTTTAGTAAGTAGCTACACTTACACCAAATTGTTACATATATGTTTATCCACGCATTAGCCTAAATTTTTCAGATCATCACGAGTTTGACACTTAGAATAATTTTCCAAAACAAAGTGTTAGGTTTTACCTTCGAGTTTCGATTTCGGAGTTAGTTTCTCTAAAAGTTTGCAATACATCGCTACAAGATATGCTCGATTATCCAACAAAACCTTATCTGTGCCGATGACTCCGACATTGTACGCAAAGTTTGACACTTTGAAGGATCCCATGGGAATATTATCGTGTTTTTTGGTATGCCAGTGGATGTGCTTACTTTTGAGAAATGTCTTTCATCCTATATCATGGGTTTCAAGATGGCGTCCACGTTGGCTAAACACTCCAGAACGTATTTCTTCCCCATAATGCTACATTTGTGTTTTACAGTGCTTCATTTCCTAGTTGGTTGTGAACTAGGTGGTTGTACTGTTACTTTTGAAATATAATCTAAAGCAATGATCTCCAACAAAAGATGGCAACACTACCTCCGTATGTCTATTTTTTCCCTGTTTCACTAAATGTAACTGCTGCTAATAAAAAGTCAAGCTTAGAGAGTTTAAGCTATCAGAGAAGATAGTTCATATTAAATTCAAGAGCATGATCGGAGCCCATTTTCTTTTTGTTTATTGTTGAAGAGCTTCATTGTTATAGGTTATAACCTTAGCAGGGTTACACCTCAGGAGAATGAACATATTTAAAGCATCGATTTCTAAGCAATACTGCAGAAGAAAATTGAAACTACTACAACATGTTAAACGTGAATATACAACAGATTTAAAAGCAAAAGTGAAATGAAAAGGCGTACATCATACAGAATATAAAGGAAAACGTTCTGGTAAATAACGTTATAGATATTTATAAATAGGGTAAACGTGTATACAAAAAATAACAAAGCCTAGTTTAAGGATTATTAAAAATAACTAGGAGATCTTGAAGCGGATTTAAGTAAGATTCTCTATACGAGAAAACGTGCCGACCGGGTACATTTGCGGTCTAGGGTGTTAGGACAACGACTCGAAAGTCTCGGGTTCGAGTTCCGGGAGGGGTATAGGTGTCTTCTAACAACAACGTGGCGGACAAACGTGTCTGGCCGAAGTCAACAGATACTAGACTAGTCCGTATAAATAAAGTTTACCAAGGTTTACATGGAAACGTAATTTATAAAAGCTTCTTAATATGTAATTTCGAGAAAAAGGTTAGCAGTTTGAAGTACATAAAATGAATGAAGTACGGATTTGTCATTAGCTATAGTTTCAACAGGCAGTATTAGCCTTAAGTGTTATATTCAGACAGCGTATTTGATTTTGTAATATAAAATTATTAAACTTAATTACCCAATATGTAAAATAGTACTAGACTTCTGTTGGAAATCACAAATATTTCATAATATTATCTCTGTCTTCCTGGATATATCCATAAACACGTATGCATTGTATTAAACATAAGACCCACAGCCAGTGATTTCCCAAAAACGTAAGCAATTACAAATAAGGTGTGATATAGCTTTTAAAGAAAACTCGTTTTCGCATGCTTCACAAAGTATACTATATTCGTAATAAAATGTACGGTAAAATAAAAAGGCGAAAACTTGCTGCGTAAAGTCAAAACAAATTCGGAGATATAACATTTCACTTACATTTCACACCGGCTAAATGTCAACTGCATTATCAAGTACTCGGCTTTTATCTCATGAATGTGTTTGTGAAAAGATAAAGCTAAATTTTAAGATATTAAAAATAAGTTAAGCCAAGGAAAAATAATAAGAAAAACCTACCAATTGAAATTCTACCTCATGTTGACATTCAACAATTCCATAATTGTAGACTGAGAGAAGCACAATTATAAAGGCAAAGAACTGAAACAGCTGGCGATTCATTTTGTATTTTGATGATACTGCAATATGGCAAGCAATTATCCCTGACTTTTATATCCACTAGAAAGGAAGAAAGAATATATTTTAGACTGTTACTGTACTAAAAGGAAGTAATCGTTATTATTATTCCGTGTCTTGTTTACATCCTCTCAATTAAGTTTAAATCATTCGAAGTAAATTCCATACAGCTCCTAGGAAATAATAACTAAAACGAAACATCAAATGGCATTTGCACGCACATAAACAAATAAACCCGGCCGCAACAGCCTTCATAAGGAAAATTCGATATTTATATGTCACCCACGGGTACGTTTGAACAATAAAAAGGATAGGAAACTACTATTTGTTTAAATAACATCCGTTGTTCGATTGTTGATAGATGCGGTTAATAACAAAGTTCCGTTCATTTGCTACTGATAGAAAAATTTCGCACTACAACATGAGTGTGTATTATTTGAAGTGTTCGTTAACTATATGCAACATCTGCGTTGTAGCGACCCATAATATTATCCAAAAAATAATTTTATATAAACTAGAATATTTATCAAGTTAAAGTTCATTAAACAGGTGAAATAGGAAATTATTACCAAAGAGATTTTTAACGGGGTATTATTTTCCTACGAAGTTACTACGCCACGGTAAAAATTCCTTAGGAAATTATTACCACCGAGTAATAGAATCCTATTTTTCTCCTTTGTCATAGTATTGAAGTACAGAACATAAGAAATCAAAGGACACACGCCACCAGGAGGTTAACATTTCCCAGAGATCTATTACCACACCAACAAAAGCATAAAACAGTTAGTTCTCATCTTCTGTTCTAACTATATTAATGATGTATACAACAAAAGAGATCAAAGAACACATGTCGCAGTCTGACAAAAAAAGTCTTAGAAGATTATTGCTCCTCAAGAATTCATTAAAGTTTTTAGTTCTCATCTTCCGTTCTGATATATTAATGATGCATAGGACAAAAAATATCACCATATCTTAGGAAACTATTACCCCACTATAAAATCGCTGAAGCATTTTATACCTCGCTCCCGCAGTGATATATTATTGACGTATACAACATAAGAAATCTATGGGCACATGGCGCTGGGTGTTTAAATGTTACTTAGGAAAACATTACAATCAAAGAAAACCACTAAGAGTTAACTTCTGTTCTAATATATTAATGATGCATACAACATAAATGATCAAAGGACAGATGCGGCCAGTAGATAAAAAAATCATACGAAATTATTACAACAAACGAAAATCAATAAAACAGTTCATTTTCATGTTTCGTTCTGATATATTCAAATCTGACCATTCTGTAATTTAAACAATACTCAATATACTCTCTCCAAGTAAAAGATTATCTGAAACTATACATTACATAAATTTTGCATCGTTCGACGAACACGTATTTAACACATCTGCAAAATCTATTGATTGGAATTTTATAACAACATTCGATGAATTACAAGGGAAAGTTTATTTTCTGCAGAACTGTTTACCAGATATTATGGATACTTATGTGATTGTTAACACTGAAAAAGTAGTCATCACAAACTTCAATTTATTTCAAGCAAGACTATTGAAACTACGTGGAGGCGCGTTCCTTAAAATCAAGCAAACCAGACTGTAAACTCATTGGGAAGAATATAAAAGGTTAGCGCAACTTCATTACGTCAGTTATTCGCTTACCGCATGTCGCATTAACTTTGGAAAAATAATAAAGAAAAATGGAAAACTCTGTGTGAACATGGAATAGGAACTAACTGCCGCAATCTATCCCGAAGGAGTTTAACGACCTGGACTTTATGAGCAATCATTTTCTGTAAGCAACTAATGTCCTTGTACCTAAAGCTGATCTTCGTCCATATACATCATGGTATTCTAATCATTTAGCTTATAAAGACGAGTTTTCCCTACTCCCTGTAAATAAGAATAACGTACAGAAAGCTTTAAACAATATTAAATCAAATGCGGCAGGGTTAGACGAAATAACAACTGAAATGTTGAAACTATCATTGCCGTTCATATTGTCACCACTGACACATATTATAAACTAAGCTTTTAGTACTGGTTGTTTCTCTAACGTATGGAAACAAACTAAGGTGCTACTACTGCCTAATAAACTATTGTAACATCACTTAACGAGCTAAGGCAAATATCGGCAGTGCCAATCTTATTGAAAGTAATGCAGAAAAATGTTTCCCAACAACTGTAAATGTTTATTGGTAAAGAAAGTATTTTACCTAGTCGGGTTTTCGATGTTCTTATAGTACAACTGCTGTTTTAAAGTCTCCGACGAAATATTGCTTTGATTGAATGATTCGTTTGTAGTACTTTTGGTTCTTTTAGATCTAACAAAAGCGGTTGCGTTAGTTCAGTATGATCTTGCTAAAATGAAGCTCTATAACTTTTACTCTGAGTATTGATTAATTTAAATTATACTTACTAGGTAGAAAATTCACTGTTTTTCTGAAGTCTTCTGACATTAAAATTTCTGGGACTTTATATCTGAAAAGAAGCGTTCATCAAGGATCAATATTGGACCCAACTCTATTGTATTTGTATGTTGCAGATTTAGTTCCAGCTGTTAAAAACGCCTAAATTCACTGTTAATTTATTTGTTCACTGACACGGAGCTATTTGTTAAATCATCACCAGGATATTTGAAGCGAACAATAAATCTTCTTTTCTGAATGTAGGTCTGCATAATATACTCTTAATTAATCCATCAATATGTACTATACAGCTAAATGGACAGCTACCCAACTTAAGAAACTGTAACCATCTGAATAAAACGTAGAATTAAGTAATTATACCATCAGATATTAATATACTATTAAAAATCTTTGATTATTTTTTTTACATATATCTTAACTGGAATCGTCATCTAGCTAACGCATACTCACATGCACTAAATAGCTTAATATAGGATATAGATCACGTGACTTGCTGACGGCAAAAAACAAAATTGTCTGTAACGCAGACATTAATTATGACCTTGTTCGATTACGGTGATGCTGTATATGGCTCTTCCGTTCAAATCAACAAAGTCAGATCCATTCAAAAGAGTATAAAATTCCTGCATTCGGTTTGCTTTCAACCTTCGTAAATTCGAAAATATTCTCTCTATATTTTAACAATGTATAGAAGAAGGTTCTTTCGTTTCTGCTGAAAAATTCACGTCATTCAGAGGAAATCACCCTCTTATCTCATTGGAAAACTTATATCTAGGTCTACTATCCATAAGTACGTTACACATAATAAGTCAACATATGATGTTCCAAGATAGCAACTCACCCAAACAACTCGATCTGTTTCTGTATCAACTGCGACAGCCTGGAATTCCTTGCTAAATACAACTACATGTGCAAAAATGCTTAATGAATTGAAAACTCTTTGAAGTGCATATTTGATTATTTAGCAGAGACTGTGTTCTTCTACCTCTGAAATTAGTGTTTTATAAGGTAGTGTAAGTAAGGCAATTTCCATGTACGTTTCTAATTATGTCTTTTTTCTATTATGTTTTTTTGTGTGTTTCTCTCCTTTTTGTACATGTATTATCATTGCATATTTAACTTCCATACGTTTTATAATGTTGTGTAACTAAAGCACTTATCATGTATGTTTTTATAAAATAAATATGTATTGTTTATAATTTGTGTTTGTGTATGTGTGTTTTTATTTATTTATTGCCATTGTATTTGACAAGAGTTAAGTGGAAGAACAGCTATTAGCTGAACATCACCTGCTGAAATAAAAGAAATAACAAATTACAAATATATTGATGATGTACAAAACATAAGAAAGGAAAAACCAAATATCTTCAGGTAATTAAACATTTTCTAGAAAATTATTACATTCAAAATAATCATTAAAATAGAGTAATCACATCATCTGTTCTGATATCTTAATGACGTATACTATAGAAGAGATCACAGGATACATGATAACTCAATACGAAATATTTACCCACAAGAATTTCAATAGAGCGGTTGATTTCATCTTTTGTTATGACATATTAATGAATAGTGCAACATAAGAGATCAAGTACCACATGGCAATCACTGAAATAGATTATTTTCATTTTCTATTCTGACATATTTTTGTGTATACTGTAAGGTGCGCATTTTTGCATTCCTAATTTACATTTACAAAGGTCTCTGATTTTACTGCTATGAAGAGATGTAACCCATCATCCAAAGGAAGAAAATGTGTTATAATCTTTATTAGTTATTTCTCATGTATTGAGGCATATTGTAAGAAAGTATACAAACTCTGAATAATATATTCGCATTATGAGAACAGCCAGCATACAAAAACAACAGTTTCGTTAGTGATGTGGAAATCACGATTCGACATTTAAGAACTAGAATGTAACGTATTATTCTCAAGGCTAGAGTAGGAAACCTTAAGTGTGAAGTACTATCCCCACAACATCTAACCTCAACACACACAGGTAAAAGCTAAGATTTAAGTCAATATCAGCAGATTAATATAGGATTATCTGCTCTATAAAAGCAGCCAATTAATCTTGATCTTTTCCCAGATCCACCTTCGAGATCGAAGAGTTAACATCTTCTAACCTTCAAGGGAAGCCCGGAACAAACTCTCTCCTGAACGCTTTTTATTCTCCCAACTTCAAATTCTTACAATGAAATTCTACCACAGATCCTATCGGATAGATTTATTACATTTAGCTGAAGTTTCCGTGGTTCTGTACTTAGTTGCTTACCCCCACGACAGTTACTATAATTTGCTATTGTTGAGCGCGTGTATTCAACTTTCAATTAGGTAAACTAACCTGTAAATAAAATTCATATTTAATTATTAACTTATAACTGTACTTCGAGTATTACTTTGTTTAAGCTAATCCCCAACCTCTCATTATCCACTTCACTTACAAAGAACTGGAAAGACAAGTGTTACTAGTCAGTCCCTTGGCTGATATACAATCCCTTCCAACGAATCCATATCATTCCACTCTGTTAAAGTGTAATTCAACGGTTGACTCGAAAATCGAGTCGAGTTCAAACATACTATTATACTCCACTGAAGTGTCCATTCTAACAATATATAACACCTGAGCGTTGCAGCAAGTAGCGCAGGTTTCCGGTAAGAATTTCATGGCCTCTGTTTCCCTCTTCAATTCCCTACTTTTCAGTTTTTCGTCTGAGTCCCTAGGGGATGTAAATACTTCAAAACATACCACCCCAAGCTTTAAAGTAAGTTCAGAGTGAGTATTAATATTTCATAGAAATACTGTGTTAATCTTTACTAAGATAGTTTTAATTCTACAGTGAGAGGTTTAGTTTAAATTCTACATTGAGAGGTTTTCAAACCGAAAGTGTATATAGATATATTCTCGAAACACAAACACGATTTTCTAGTGCAAAATGTTCTTTTTCCTCGACTTGATTAATCTTTTCATTTTTCTCTCCGAGGAATAACACACACAGAAACCATAATGACGTTCAAATTTGGAATATTTAGATTCTATAAATCGAAAGGAAACAAATCCACTCGTGAAAATCAAACCACAAGCGAAGATATGCAACGTATGCCACTTTGCCTTAGCGCATCATAATCTTATATCACTTATATCAGTCAGGCTACCCAGTGTGATTTAGATGACTTTTTTGTCGATACATAGATGACATTTATGTATATTTTTCGAAAATGTATTATCATTATGAATCTAATACTCCGATTGCGGATTGCTATTGCGGTATGCCAAATCCATTAGCAGATTCATGGTGGAAATTGTTATGCGATTTACCGATTTGCGAACAATTTATTATAAAACAATATATGCGAAATAACGCGTCCATTAAAACAAGCAACGGCCCTGTTATCCACTCGAATACAAATTCACTGATTTCTATATTTCCTTATCATACTGAAGTGATGTTACGGTCCATCCTTGAGAGTGGGATTTCATTTAAAGAAACCAGAATGGAGAATAAACTTTCATTGCATACTGTGCCAAACTTTAAGAGTGTGGCATGACTCAATCATGCGAACATAAACTGAACGTTACGTCTGCTACAGTAAACAACCGAGCATGTGACATTTTCCCGGAGTTCCATGAAGACTTAACTGATGAAATGTTCCCAATTCCTACGTTTACAATATCGAACCAGGACTTCTAAGCTAAGCTCAAGACCAGTTCAACATTCATTTGAGTCTTGTTAAGCTCCAAAACTTTAAAACAGGAAACAAGTACCCCGATCTTTCCACAATGTTTTCCAAAAGCTTACCAACAAAACCAGAATAGCTATTATATCCGGAGGTAGAGCCATCCAAATGCCCAAAGATATCCCGAAAAGTAACTCGTTGGAATGGAATAAACAAACCATCTATTGAAACCGAGTATTTGAAAATATTCTTGCAGTGGAGATAGAACCCCTTCCTTTCCCCTCTGTATTTACAACAGTTCCTTCACACTTGAGTACACAAATTTGACTTCTGCCGAGTTCATCTTCCAAAGTAAAACCTTTCAGCGAACCTCCCATCCCAGTTGGAGTTCCAACTAATGCCGTTTTGTGCCCAGGATCTCGCACAATGTTTGTGTAATCTTCAGTTACAACCCAGTGCAAGTTTCATTGCCTTTTTGCACTTTTATGGTGCTATCATTCCGAGATTCAAAATATTGACCCAAAATTAACTTCTATTTTCATCATCTAGCTTACCACTCTCGTTGCTCTGCCTAGCTCTACATAACTTACTTCGATCAATGGACATTTTACAATCAGAACTAAAATCTTAAAATGTTAGCACTAGTAATTGAACATGTTACTCATTCACACTTTCCCATTCGATCACATGCTATTGCTATGATGGGTGTCTTAATTGTCATACATCTTTCTTCAATCTTAGACTTTTTAGATTTCTTTAGTTGCAAAACTCTTCTACACTATCCGTTTCATATACGAGATATGTAAATAGTCATGATGTGAATTCTGTTACCTGACATTAACTGTGCTCTTTTTCGTGAAATCTGAAGTCCTCACTGCCACTTTTAGACTCTCGTTTTAAGAGTTTTGCTCTCCGAAGCAACTGACGCTGACCTTTTAGTGGGTATGAAACATCAATCTAGCCTATAATAATTTTGGTTCGGACTTTGTGTCCGGTAAAAGACTTGTTTCGGTCATTAGGAACTTTATTCTTACGTTCACATAAACAAATAGTCAAATCAGGACTTTTGTGCGAACAAATGTAAAATCGTTACTAATGCGATCAATAAATCTGTCCCTTCTGTTCTTACAAAAATAGAACTAGTTGTCTATGCAAGCCTGTATATTCTGAGCTTTGGTACCTATTCATAAAACTTTTATTTAGAAATTTGCACAGATAATTTTATGACAGCAACATCTAGCAGGTGTTCCCAAATATATATTTTGACAATTCAGAAAAACCTCACGCACTTCTTTTGTTAAAGAATCGTTCTTACTTTCTTTTCGAATGAGCCAAAAATAATCAAATATTACTTTGTTAGCTCTACAGAAGCCCCTATTGATTCATACTACACTTTCACTCGAGTAGCATTGTTCATTTTATATCTAGAAAAGGTTTGAAGCAAAAACAATATAAATAAACTTTGTAAACATGAAACAAACTTGAAACATAGTTCAAGAGAATAAAAACATATTAACTAAAAAAAAAACAAAGTGAATGCACATCCTACTGTTCATAATATAATATAAAATAACTATTGAATTAAATTGATAACACTGTTCTCACTATCTTCAATGTTGCCAGCACAAGAACATGAAGTAAATGTGTTGTGAAGCCTAAAAAGTTATTTATTGCAAAAATACTACCTGTTGCTAAATTAAAATCATGTTTCCAAGTTGGGAAAGTCCAAAGATGGACTTTTGTCGTCCATTTCGTAAAAATGGGGAAAACTCGTCAAGATGAATAAGCTGTTCTCACACAGAATATTGGATTTCTTAGGGAAAATAAAGGAATAAAAATTATTTTTTTAAAATGTAGTCGCTATGGAATTTTTAACACCAAAGACAAAAAGTTGAAGTGATTTTTTTTAACTTTAACTCAAAACTATATTGCAATAATTGAAATCCATGCAACATGTGTTGTATGTGTTAGGGATATGTTTATTTTCAGTGTTTCTCCCTTATATCCAGTTCTTCATGTTCAATTTCAAGTAGTTTCCAAGTTCAAAAATAATATTGAGCCGCCAGTGCTATCCCCAACATCCTATGTATTCTTGCAACCTGTGTGATACATTTTCTTAATCTCACACATTGTGGATCAACAACAAAAATACAAACATCTGCAATATCAATATATAGTTTTTGATAAAGTGCAATCGTGTTCCATTTCTCTCCATGATAATATACATTGCGCGAAACGTGCATTTCAAGTCTTTTGGTGCCTACTGTTCTGTTTACTATAATTAGATATTATACATAAGGCATGCGCTTTATGGACTCTTGAATCCTTCATAAATAATAAAGAAGATTAATTAAAACTACTGGGATTAAGTGGATCACCCACGAATTACGTGGATAACAAAATCCCTCAACTAAAGTAGGTTAATTTAGTTGATTATGAGTATATTTCCTTACGTACCTTATCAGATCATTACATAATTATAGAGACTTGGGAAATTTCGTGCAGTCGATTAGAAAACAAAACGATATAAACAAGTATCAGATATGTTATTTCACTGTATGTTGTTTTATCTTTGTACGTAATTAAGATTACAATGATGAGGAAACATCATCTAGCCTACACTACCAGAAATACAAATATAACATTCAATTTCTACGGGCTAAAATAAAATATGAAATGCAAGGGATCAAAATCTATATATGAAAAGTACATTCAAGGAATAAATATATCAGAGAGATTCTTTCATTAATTGTTCTGTAATGTATGCCGAACGATAGACCTGTTCATGCGGTTTGGAGGTAATATTGCCTAATATTCGAATTTACAATTTATAATATGTACCAGTCAACAGGCTTTCTGTAGCAACATGTTGAATTCTTAAGAAACACAATATCAAGGTCCTTTGGTCCATTAGTTTTAACTCTCAATTATGAAAACTAAATGATATGTTCAAAGACGGCAGAAAATAGAGCTGTACAAGTAATTTATCCAAGTAATTCATACATACTGAAGCAAGAAATACGTTCTTCAGGAATTTGCAAAGAATAGTGAGTTATTTAGAAGCACGGTAAGAAACATATGTTTCTTAGTGTGTGTGTGTGTGTGTGTGAACACATACATACATATATATATATATATATATATATATATATATATATATATATATATATATATATATATATATATATATATATCCCCGGTGTATATGTGCGTTTATGTACAAATGCTGTTAGTATGTGAATGTCTATTTTTACTTGTTGATTGCCGAACCGGGCTTTCAGTTCGTAGGTGGAGTGTCACTAGGCCTAATGCATTTCAATTCAGGAAGGTTTTAAGAAAATCTGTCCCGTTGATCTCTTGAGACCGTAATGAAATTGAAATATAGTATTATAGTTACAATTTGATGAAATACGTGTTTTGTATTTGTTTATTTATTTATTTTAGCTTAAACAATTAAGATAATTAGGATGCTTCAAAGTTTGAGGCCTTTTTGACGCTTTAGAAATGAACTCTATAGAGTGCTTTTGTGCTGTGATATTAATAGAAAACAATTTCTTAATCATATTTTGAGGCTCCAAATATAAAAAAAATGGGTTTAAAAAGGTTTTTAGAACACTTAGATAAGTACCTCAAAATGAGCATATATAAATTTCACTGAATATATCCCTGGTTCCATTTGTACACAATATTTTAATAATTACACTCACACGGACCATTTTATGGAAAATGTGATATGCATACACGAGTGCACTTCACAACCTGGTCATCTCCTATTTACACGCAATTTGGTGAGTTGATAGTACTCAACAAAGTAAGTAAACATGCTAGCTTATAATCCCATATATTCAGTAGTTATCGTACAAATGAAGGTCAAAATTTAAAAAATCGTCAATTTCTTAGTTCGCTAAGATATCCTCCAATTGCAATACGTTTTCCGTATTGGTATAATAAGCACAAACGAATTCGGTTATACAAGGGTTGGAACAAACTTTCAAAAATGTAACACGACTATGCTGGGACAACAAACGAATTAAAGTTCATCCTACTTCAATCTTTACCTCGAATATTGGATAATGATTTCCCCTCGGAATTTGAAAGGGATTTGAATTAGCTTTCAGAGGGGAAAAACAAAACAAAAATAGCCGCAATTTTTCGTAAGAAACAACAGTTTAACACTTTTGGCGCCAAGACTA
>JAGDQP010049123.1:0-14579 GCA_022664845.1 Lepisma saccharinum | reverse complement strand
TTTTTTTTTTTTTTTTTTTTCTGTTGTGGGCATGTGGAAGTAACTCGAGTTTATTACGTGAGAATCTAACGTAATATTTTCTTGATGGTCCCATTTTTAATGTAGTACCGGGTCTCCCGAGAGATAAAAATACCCTTTGTGCATGCTTTTCGTTTACTAGTGTTCCGTAGTTTGTCCTTCCTATTATCATGAAGTACAATATGTGTAAACATTTTAAGGAGAAATTTAGTGTTGACCGTACTACAGACTAGAGAAAGGAAATAAATCTGCAGAAATTTGCCTTCTAAAGAGACTGAATAAGTTGAAAAGTGGCAGTTTCTGTAGGTATAATTTTAATGTGCATTCCTACGTGATTCTGCCGGACCTAGTAGGATGCCTTCTATGAGCCAATAATTACCACAACCCTTTAAGAGGTTTGATGTATGAGAAAGATCATTTTAATTTATCAGAGAATGGTGTAATGGAGTAGGCCCTCACCAACTTAGGTCTACACTGCACCGAGAAAAGAAATCTCATACTTGTTCCAAGGTGATGATCCCCTTCCTTCTGTTCTCCTCAGTGCAATATTATCAATCCATTTACTAGGTGCAGCCGGCTGCACCAATGGGGAAGACGTCATTATCAATGAGGAACTCCTAATAGCTATTTTGATGATCTACCACAGAGAATAAGGCATCAAGGAAGCCAGAAGGTACTCTCACTGAGAGTTCAGGATGCGAAATGTATTTTCTTGGTATTCACCGACATCTTCTTAGTATATTGTTGTTCCATTCGGATATTCCACCAAATTTTCTTTTTACAACTTCTGAAGACTACATTTCAAAGTGTTATTTAGTGTAGAATAGTTTTTTTGCTGATATAAGATAAGATGGTTGAAAAGGTAGAAAAAGATACTTACGTTATAGAATACCAAGACAGGCGTACATGAACTTCACAAACACAATAGGAAAGCGGCAACGTTTCACAAATGCGTTTTTCACATGGTAGGAGAGAAAAAAGACAGAGCGAACTCATACGGGACTTGTGCTAAGGAGACGTTATGTTGCCAGCTGATGCTGGGTAACAGTATGGTCAGGTTATGGAGGCGGGAAAATGAGTAGATGGGTCGGAGAAAACATTTTATATTATATAATTCGTACTACCATATTATATTTTTAAATGTTGTAAGTTTGTGGTAGTTCTCATATTTATTTTATTTTGTTTTTTTTTTTTAGAAATATCGCTTTTGTTGCTGGCGCACAATTAGCCGTACTACTTATTCTTACTGTGTATGATGAAGATGTATTGACTGCTGAGCATGTATTAACAGCCATCACTGTTCTAGGAGCGGTAGTAGCAGCATGCAGGTAAGAAATAAATTCTACGTTATTAAAGATGATGAAGTGAGTCTAAACAATAGTTATGAAGCCTAGTAAAGCGGAGAATGAGTAATAGCTTCGCCATTTTGCTAATTGCGTATGTGTAATTACTTAGTGCGTTGTGAATGTGATGTAGCCATAGCTTACAGTTCCTAACAGGTGTTTTCATATTTTCGATTCGTATTGTATTTTAATAAATGCATTTGTATTGAAGGACATCATACCTTTTCTTTTAGTTTTGTTATCCTATGGTTAATATGTAGTGGCAGGGTTTACTAGTAATCCCTGTATTGATTTGGCCAGAACGAATTCCAGACTTTTCCAGATTACAATTCACAAATCTCCAGATTGTCAACACAAAGGTATCCCCATAAGGGACGCATAAGACTAGCGGAAAGATTACAAAGAAATAAGGAGGTACTTGTGTATGGTAGGAAATATATCCAGCTCTGTGCAAATATTTTGCGAGTGTACAAGTAAGTATTGCTGATTCTACGTATGTATGTAGAATGCGTACGTAAGAAGGCATACGTAAGCTACTCAAAGTTTGGCAGAACAAAAGTTCATTATAAAAAAAAATTAAACAAGGTACATAACCATTTATGGGAGTCGCCGTGGCTTAGGCGGTAGCTCGTCTGACTACGAATCGGGCAGCCCAGTTTAAATCCTGACCAGGCCTCCTTAGAGACTTTTCTTCAGTGCTCCCTTGCCTGGCGCTGTGAGGTTCACTCAGCCTCCTGTCAAATTGAGTACCAGAGTATCTGGGAAATCCTGGGTATCTTGGAAGGTAAGGCGGTCGATCGTGGGACTGTGGCTTTGGTCAAGAATATGTGGAGCGCTACCTCCAGGCCCCCATGCACCGTTCACGGCGCGTGAACATCGCACAGGGAATACGTTTACCTTTCATAACCATTTACATCTTGATAACTGACACCTTATGTGCGAGACTAAGTTATCACAGAATTCTAATCTTTAAAATCACTATGTAATAAGCCCAATAAAAGAAGAAATAGAACTTCTGCAAAATAATTCAATGTGTTCACAACCTCTTAAAAATATTCATCCATACATAGAAAGAGTAGATTAATGACAACTAAATACTGCAACCATTGAAATTGCGTTTCAAATGAAACTTAAATGTAAGACTGCGGACCTAAAATGCGACAGACATTTTTTCTATATTACTTTTACAATACTAGTGCTGAATTGTTCGAAAAATGAAGCAACGATTTCTAAGTGAGGCTTGAGGGATTCATAATATACACAGAAAACTAGTGACTTGCTTAAAGCTAGTTTTATTTTATTTATTTACTTTTTTTCTTCTACCACTAACTTGGATTAAGGGGCGTATTTCGTCGCCGCAACTTGCAAAAATATTGTTTGGGGGAAAAGGCTTTGTGTACTTTCTATTAAACATAGAAGATTGTAGTTTACGTTACTTCCTTCAGGTTTAGTAGTAGTAGTAGTAGTAGTAAAAAAAAAAAAAAAAGTACAGGACTATTTAGGGGATAACTTGAATGTTTTACTAACAGACATACAGAATTTAAGTATTATTTCTGTTATTATGGTACCTTTCTTATGTCGGCGCCCCGGGCCATGACCTCCCATTGTCTCGCTCTTCCTATAACTACGGTTAATTTTAAGGGTGTAAATATAGCAATAACAGTGTAAATAGACCTATAACTTAACAGAATTTTCTTTTATATGTTTAATACTGGTCTTCAAATTTCAGATTCCCTGATTTTCCTGATTTTATTTTTGCGTACCGAAACTACTAACAGATTCACAAATCTGAGAACTCCCATACACTAAACATAGTAAAATGAAGTTACAGGAAGTCGTTAAGTCCAAATATTTGTGTGTTTTCCGCGGAAACTAGTGTTCGAGAATAAATTTTATTCAGACCATTGTTCCCTATGAATTTCTGTACACTTTTTTTTTTTTTTTTTAAACCCACGCTAACTCCAATATTGCATACACTCAGAGCGATCAATACTGCCATTTTCTTTTTAAAAAGTTTAATGAAGGGAATATGCACATAGTCTCAGTTCAAAAATTCGTCTACCACTAACTTGTTTTACCGTCTTAATAATTATTACAGAATAAAGTAATGGAATGAGCTGGAACACTGAGCAGACCATAATCTGGTGCGCCGTAATAACAGAATAATGTTTAAATCCTGTCTGTTCGTTAGTAACATTAAAATTATCTCCTAAGTTTTTTCTTTTCTTTTTCTAAACGTGAAGAAAGTAATTTCAAACCTCTTAGGGTATTACCATGGCCTTTTTTTATCAATTTTTAACAGTCTTTAACATGAAAACCATTGTGGGACACAGAATGAGACTTCCAGGTTTAATTAACTACCACTGAAATTATCCAATCTAGAATTTCAGATTTTGAGCAGTTTTCCCTTTCAGATATTTGATCTTGAAATTCGAAACTTTGTAAATTTTACAATTTTGAAGAAACAAATTACCAGGAAGGACTTTTTACTCAGACTTTATTTTACTGATGCAGAATCATCCATACTTCTTGTAACACAATCACCAGGGTGTGGTCCATCCACACTAATTTTGAGCGTTTCAAAATCCTACTAATAACTCATTTTCCATGTACATACATTTCCTGAGAACAGGCGCGTAGCCAGAATCTCGTTTCGGAGGGGGTCCATTAGTTTCTTTCGGGAATCCAGGCAGGGTCTACCACCCTGAAAAACCTAGAATACTCAGGGAATTTTATAAATCTGGAAAACTCAGGGAAATTTATGAGATGGACCTGTCCACAGTTGGTAAGAGCGCTGCCCCGGCAAGGCGGATGTCGTCTGTTTGATTCCCAGTGCTAATCGGATTTTTTCAATGTGTTAAAATCCTCTATTAAACTTTTTTTTTTCACTTGTTAAATACCAATAATGTACAAAATGCTTGGGCTGGGTGGTGGTGGGATTAAAAAAATGTCATTGCTTATTATTTACATGTTCCACTATACTAAGAACTCAGGTAATTTGAAAACAAAATTATCGTGGAAAACCTGGAAAACTCAGCTAATTTCAAGTCACAAAATTAGTAGACACCATGCAATTAACAGAAGAATGGTAAACCTGCAAGCTATTCTGTGCCTAAAGGAGTTTTGTCCAAACATCTTTCCATTAATGGTTTTGTTTTGAATTGTTGACCGAGATTGTTCGCTAAAACTAGTATTTCACGTTCAAGTTGAAGTTATTTCTTTGCCCAGTGTGGCAGATTTTCGGTTACCAAGAATAACATTACTCAACCATCAGCAGTGCCATTTTGAGAGACCGTTAGCGTCTCATTATAGGAAAACATTTAATAACTATCGGTGGCTAATGAGAAATATGAAGATCTAGAACTGTCACTAAAGAAGTTTAAGTGAGTTGGTACTTGTGGTACAGGCAAATGTTAGTTGAAAGCCTCACAACCTCGTCAAGGTCTTGCCATCTTTGAGGGCCTCTGTTGTTTTTAAAGTTGGTAGAGGGACGCAAGATCATTTGTACCTTATAATCTTGCGCCGGAGAACCAACTCACACAGAATTTGGTCGACTGTGTGGACGCGGCTTGTGTTCACGGATGTATTTCTCTCTTTCTCTCAATCTCTCTCCTCTAGAAGTTAACAAATGCTTTACTAAATCTGACTTGGCAAACCCCTTGCTATTTGTGGAGCCATTATAGCAAGACGCTTGCCGGGTACTCTTTAGCAAATCATTTGTTAACTTCTGGGATACCGCGATTGTTGTTTCCCGTCGCGATTACCGACAAATGGCTTTCCGAAAACTGACTTGGCAAATACCTTACTATTCCTGAAGCCATGATAGTGAGATCTTTGCCGAGTACTCTTCAGCAAGCCATTTGTTTACTTGTTTCGGACGCACGAGAATGTGCGTACTTACACGCACGCATGTGTGTGTAAGTATTTTAAGAATATTATAAAATGTAGTCATAGATTCAGTAATCAATAATAGGATATTGTTAATAAAATATAGCTATTGTTGTACTTCGTTTGCATGGTTAGTATATTGACACTTGACAATTGTTAGCTCTTTTAATTAATCTGACCGGATTTTTCAATGTGTTAAAATCCTCCAAAAGAAATTATCTTTTTTTCACTTGTGCAATACCAATAATGTACAAGATGCTTGGACTGGGTGGTGGAGGGAGTAAAAAAAATGTCATTGCTTATTATTCATATGTTCCTCAGAACTCAGGGAATTTTACGTCACAAAATTAGTAGATACCATGTTAGGTTTTGTATGTATATAAGATGTACATGATTATCCCTTATCCCTGAATTTATCTAATTTTACAAAGATATCGGACTTTCGGAGAGGGTCCGGACCCCCCCCCCCTTCCCTCTAGGTACACCACTGCCTGAAAATCCATTGTGTGTATTTTACAGCAGTGCAAAGTAGAATTTTGTAAGTGTTATTGAATGTACAGATGATCCTTTTGCACAAACCATTTCAAATGCTTATTTTTCTCCACATCGTAGCGACAACTCCCTAATTCCAAGATGGCGGTAGATGCCAGGTGTCTACTACCCTGGAAAACTTGGAGTACTCAGGGAATTTTATAAATCTGGAAAACTCAGTGAAATCTATAATTTATGAGGGGACACTCCGAAATTTATGATGTGGACCTGTCCATGATTGGTTGGAACACTGCCCGAGAAAGGCAGAGATCGTTGGTTCGATTCCCACTGCTGACCGGACTTTTTTAATGTGTTAGAATCCTCTATTTTAAACTTTTTTTTTTATTCACGTGTGAAATTCCAATAATGTACAAGATACTCGCACTGGATGGTGGTGAGATGCAAAAAATATCATTGCGTATTGTTTACATGTTCCACTATACTAAAAACTCAAGGAATTGTAAGTCACAAGATTAGTAGATACCATGTAGATGAGAGAAAAACTAAAACTAGTTTTGAGCACGTCATTAGTATGGTTACATCTGGCGAACTAATGAAAAATTATCAAAATGATCAAGAAACCACCCTTTGATGATCTTAAGTAAAATGGTCCAAAACTCTACGAGAAAAGAAATCCTATACTATATCAGGTATCTAAGTGATCTCGTTTTATAAACTACCACCAGTACGATCAGACATTCCCAGGAAGATCTTCTGAATTGCTACAATAATGGAAATTAGATTAATATGGTATTATTCTGAAAAAGAAAAAAAAATTATCACCAATACCGAATATGATAAAAAGTTCATGAAGTATTAGAATTACTATAATTACGCTGCCAATAAGACACATTAACACTGTTGTTCTCATGGCAAAGTGTTTTATTGGGGAAGGTTCTAAACTTTTCCCACTGTTGGAATGTTCGTAAATGTAAACTGGAAATTTTAAGTCCCATGTTACAGTTGCAAGAAGAGTCACCGCTTTATTCAAGCAATACATTCAAGGAGGTGGAAATCAATACTTAATATTCCCTGACATTTCCAGGTCTCTGGAAACTATGAGTGAGGGTACAAATGTGTGTATATCTGGTGTAGTAAAAAGTAATCCATTATTTTTGCATGACATTGAAGGCTTGACTTACCATAGTTAGAATGATCCGATTTAGGTCACATATGCACCGTTTTGTTCCATAACGTGTTGCCATTTGGAAGGTAATATCATGATGCCTCTCTCATAGAAGCTCTTGTCCCTATTGGCAAAAAATTGAGACAGTCGATTTTCACAAGCCTCTCATG
Source organism: Lepisma saccharinum (assembly GCA_022664845.1). Taxonomy (NCBI): domain Eukaryota; kingdom Metazoa; phylum Arthropoda; class Insecta; order Zygentoma; family Lepismatidae; genus Lepisma; species Lepisma saccharinum. The sequence goes on along the minus strand of JAGDQP010049123.1, from coordinate 7,503 downwards.
AAGCGAATTTTTCACCAGCAAACAAAAACGTGTTCGCCATGGACAGGAACAGATGGTAATCACTCGGTGCCAGGTAAGGTCTATAAGGTGGATGCATAAGAACCTCCCAACCAAGCTCCCGGAGCTTCTGGCGAGTCACTATCGATGTGTCTGGCCTGGCGTTGTCCTGGTGGAACACAATGCCTCTCCTATTGGCCAAAGCTGGCCACTTCTGGGCGATTGCTTCCTTTAGACAGTCCAATTGTTGACAGTATAGTTCCGAGTTAAGGGTTTGGCCGTAGGGGAGCAGCTCATAGTAGATAATTCCCTGCCAATCCCACCAAACACACAGCAAAACTTCCTGGCCCTCAATCCTGGCTTGGGCACCGTTTGCGCCGGCGCACCGCGCTTCGACCACGACCGTTTTCGCGTGACGTTGTCGTAAGTGATCCACTTTTCATCACCAGTCACCAACCGCTTCAGAAATGGGTCGCTTTTGTTGCGATTCAGCAGCGATTCGCAGATGGAAATTCGGTCCATGAGGGTTTTTTGCGTTAACTCGTGTGGCACCCATACATCAAGCTTCTTTGTGTATCCAGCCTTATGCAAATGGTTCCACACGGTTTTTTGTGCAATGTTTAGCTCTTGGGCAATCGAAACAGTGCTTACATGACGGTCGGACGCGACAATGTCCATGATTTTATCGACATTTTCGACACTTGGCCTTCCAGTGCGTGGTACATCTTTGACGTCAAAATTACCGGAACGGAATCGACGAAACCAAAATTGCGCGTGATTGGCTGTTACAGTATCAGGACCATAAACACTATTCACATTTGCAGCCGGCTGGCTTGCGTTTTCGCCTTTATCGAAGAAAAACTGTAAAATATAGCGTATTTTCTCTTTGCTAGTGTCCATTTTGACGCGCGCTCACACAACACTGAGTCAACTCATCACAACTATCTGAACAGTGTTTGTAGTACGCAATCTCATCGTTTGAACCCGATCGGACTTATACAACGCGAGCTACAGATCACTGAAGTCATCTATTGGCAAAATAATGGATTACTTTTTAGTACACCAGATATATGATTTAGGAAGTAAATAAATTGGAACTCAGAAAATAGAAGTAAAGGTTGCACAGTTCTACAATGGACCGCTAAACTTCTAGTCAGCACAAAGTTGAGGCCAAACCTCATTTTGCGTACTAACATTGGCCAAAATAAGACTTGGCCTCAACTTAGCGTTGACTAGAAGTTTAGCGGTCGATTGTAGAACTGATCCCAAATAAATGCGCTAACTGTTATGTGTTGAGTTAAAATTATTATTATGTTGTTATTCAGACAATTTGGGAAGAAAATTAATCATCGTATTTAACCAGTAAGAAAATTAGAAACACTGTTTCTAATTCTTTATATGTTATCACTGGTATTTTAAATAGGCGTCGCAGGGTTAGTTCCCTCCACCATGAACTCATAGTTGGATAGATAACTCAATTTTTCTAATGTAATACATTTCAGTGTTCAAGGATTTGTTACATGTTAAATTTTGATAGCATATTTTAACTCTCGTCTCCGAGCTACTTACTCTAAATCAAAGGGACAGATCCCTGGTAACTATTGGGAAGCTCAATAACCACATAGAAACGTATCACTAAACCGAAAGAACCCACGTTTTACTATATTTGAACTCCGAACTAGACTCTTGTATCCGTCAATAATAATACCTTACCTGTTATTCTATTGTTCCTGTAGTTGAGACAGTTGTCTGTAATCACATGAAATCTACCTTTACACTTTCTCTTACTTAAATTATCGTATTGCTGTGGCCCCTTTTTCGCGTCAGTTCAGTAGTAGCATTTATTACATTTTTCCTGGTTGCATCATTAGGAAAAGGAATTTAACCCAATTTTCTTTTGTGTTCTTAAGAAATAACATCAGGAAATACAATTTTTATTTCAATCCATCCATCTGAATACACTTTCCCGATGTCATCAAAGTGATAGGATTTAGGAAAGTTAATTGTATCAAGAAAAACACAAGTCTTTTAATCAACTTGACAATTTTACGTGAAAATGGATTGTATGAGAATCGTTTGATCAACCCTTTCTACTTCTTTCATATATCCGTTGTTTGTAGTTATCCCTGATCTTATTTCGGTTACTACTGCCACCAGTTTTTCTAATCATATAATCTTTTTGTGTGCACGCCGCCACTGCGAAGCGAAGCACACGATAAGAGTATTTGAATACATACAGACCCCAACTACAGCAACCTTTTCTGCCATAGTGGATAGCTGTTGGTACTCACAAGATACGCTGTTTCCGCATAACCTTCGTGTGACGGTTGACAGTATTGCAAGATATCTGGGAAAGAACAAAGCCTTAAAGCATGTCAGCACAGAGGAAGTATTGGAATTTCCTCAACATGATATCACAGTAGTGCCAAGAAATGGGTTAAATTTGTGATTTGTCCCACTCTTATCATTTCTAATTTATTTTTTTCATAATAATTTGCAGAATTTTCATTCGAATTACCGTATTTACTCGCGTAATTTACGCATTTATTTAGACAAAAATATCGTTTTAAAATGAGGGTGCGTAAATTATGCGCGAAATAAAAAATGAACATTACCCAAATTTTCCACAATCAAAATAACACCTTTTTTGTAGCAGAGTTGAGATTAGCTTAAAATAGTTCCGAGGAAATCAATTTCATGAATTTTTAAGCAGCAAAATACAGGTAAAACGAATCGCAGAAGCCTGTAAATTACCAGCTAGGAAGTGAATGAAAAGTTCGCTTATTTGTGACCCGGCGCCATACTTTTCATCACCTAAAAACAATGATGTGCGTTATACACGGAATAATTTTGAAAGACATATGAAACATGACTGTTCGCGCAACCCCAGATCACGCAAAATATTTCCGATCCTCTGCCCTCTTTAACTGTCGTACGAAAATGTCATACACAGTACTTGCTTTAAAAAGGTTTTCTCAAAAGGATAAAATAACGAGTTAAAGATTGCTGCAGAAGAGAAAATGAGAGATGCTAACTCGTTTGGGGGTAGGGAAGTGGCGTGGGTGAATGACTCACTGTCTGAGAATGACAAAATTCCGCCGTCTTCAGTATAGAAAGGAGACCGAGGGAAAATCAGAAATTGAAATTTCGCTGCACGGTATATGCGAGATAAAATATTTTCGTCCCTTTTCGTTATCACACAGAAGGTCCGTGCGCAAACGAAAGGAAAAAGTTTTACAGAAAACGGTCTTTAAAATTCGGGTGCAAAAATTACGCGAGTAAGTACTGTATACGGACAATTTCACGCCAAATTATCACAAAAAAGGGACTTTTCAACCCAACCATCTCAGATTTACAACACGGAAATTCGTAGGATAGTAGGTGACATGTAGTAATGTACATATGTTAAATATTAGCCCTCGGTGAAACATGGTATTAATAGAGCAGGGTAGCCAACATGAGAAAAAAGTAAAAAAATATGCGTACACGGTCAAGGACAAAAAATCGTAACTTTGCTTCTAATTGTGGTCTGTGGACATGTACTTCTCTGAGTAGCATGATTGCCACCCTTCTCGATTTTGTCGGAACGGCAGATTGTTCCGATTTTCACTTTTCAAGAGTTGAAGCGTAAAGAATATTTTATTATTTGATATGGTTTAATGGTATAGACATAAAACTACACTTGTTATTTTTGCAAGCCATACAAATTTGATTGTTCCCTAATTTTTAAGCACTTCTATGCAGCTCCCCATATTCCCATGTAGTTGTATTGGCGTTGTAGGTGATCCTTATAAGTCAATATGTATAAGAAAGACATTCCGCGTAAGTTAGTTTTAAATATTACAAGCTGAATTTATATTAATTTTACATCTTCTTAAGAAGTATAGGTGAAACGCTAGTATTTATGGCTTCTCAAGGTCACTACTCCCAGAACCATCTTTTTATTTCACGTGGTGTAGGTGAATTTCAAAAATGCGAGTAAAAAAGTCTTTGTTAATAAAAAAAACTACAATTATTTATTTTAGCTAAATCATAGTAATGTTTTTAACTTCAGAAGAGGTTTAGGATGATCCTAAAGAAAGATAAATTTTAACGAATCCTAAAAAAATCTCCTGGAAGTTCCCCCTGCCTCCAGATCTCCGATACAGAACCTGTCTCAATTTTATTGAATAAATATGACCCTGGTGAGTAGAGTAATTTGATAGTGTGTATGAGACAATGCGTACGAAATCCATCAAGGCACAGTGCTGCAACCCATTTGATATGAAAGAACACTTCAGCAGTAGGAAACATCTAAGGAACTCGCAACCATGAATGATGGAAAGACTATTACATGTGACCAGTGACCAAATGATTCGTGATAATATAGGAAACAAAATTAGCTACAATGAGGGATAAACGAAGATTATATGCCATTGTGGTTGATAAGCCGGAGGGAAAGATGCTGTTGAGAAAATCGAGATGTCGTTGGGATGACAATATTAGAAGCAATTTTCGAGAGGTAGATATTCGTGCTAGAAAGTAGATTGACCTTACACCAGCTTAGGATCCAGGAGAACGTTTGTTATCGCGGCTATGAACTTGCAAGTTCCGTAAGAGTGAATGAGTTAGTAGGAAACAAATTAAAGGTTTTTTTACTTCTGAGAGAAGTCCAAGCAGGGCAATTAATGAGGAAAGTGAAATAGAAGTTTCATCGTACAGGATAAGATTAACTTTGCAGTTATTGAATGACAGTTTGAGTTGTGTTGTAGCATCACCGATCAAGAGGAAAAGGCAGAAAGAAGGAATATATTACAAAATGAAAGAAACACATTGAACTGGGACGCTAGACATTGGGCCGAAAATCGGGAAGGGTGGCAATACCGCTACTCACGGAATTATAAGTCCACAAAAATTTATTTATTTATTAACAAGAACCCACAGAAATTTATTTATTAACAAGATATAGCACTAATGACCATTTTACACAGTTGCCAAACAATAAAGGTAAAAGATCAATACAAAATAAGATAAAAATGAACAAATACATTAACAGAAAGAATAATATCAAAACATACAGAAAAACAAAATCATTACCTCAACTTAAATCCGATATCGATACCAGGTTTTTAATAAAGTGGTTATATGATACAGCAAAATCAAGATGGCTTGAAACTCGGTTATACTGAGATGACAACCTATAAATTAGGGAACGTTGTACAATTGCAAGTCTGGGTGTTCGTAAATCAATGGTACCAGCCCCTTGTATTACTGGTGTACCACAGATTAGCTACAGCCAGACGGAAACTACACGAAGAGTCAGAGACTCATACATGTCTGAACTTGCTACTAAGGATGTTTAGTGCAAGAAGGTTTTAAGTGCATACTTTTTTTCTCCAAAATCATCCTAAAATGAAACTTGCACCAAAGAGAGAGTGCATTTAACTATATAATATACTTAATTCTTAAAGAAATTGAAGATACACTTTTTTTTAGATATTCAAGGTCGAAGTTTACATTATGTGACTTTGAAATGAAAAATTCAGTATTTCTCTGTAATAGTAGTTTTTATCAAAATTATGTTCCTTAAGCTTCAAAACAAACCCAAGATAAATATTCTACCACAATTTAAGTCAAGTTATGATTTTTGTTCTTTACCGTGTACGCATATTTTTCCCTTTTTTTTTATGTTGGCTACCCTGTTGTATTAATACCGCGTGTCACTGAGGGCTAATATTTTTCATATATATATTACTGCGTGTCATCTACGATCCTACGAATTTTCGTGCAAATCTGAAATGGTCGGGTTGGAAGCTGTGATGATTTGACAAGGAATGACGCATACAGTGTATATGTATTTTATTCCTTTGTACATCTTCTAAGCGTATTTTGTAAGAGTTTCATCTTGATTAGATTAGTAAATGAGTGACACAGTAGAACACTCTTTCTTGTGTTCTTTCAATGGATGAAACTAGTTACTGACCAGCGTTTTGCTTAGTTATGCTTGAGGACGTAACCTATGATTCAATTTTCTTGTTTGTTTCGGTAGTAAAATAGTTTAATCTGTGTGCATAACACATGTATATTTGCGTTAGAAAATTCTAATTATTTCACATTTGAAAGTTACTCCAGCTTTTCTGTTTTTCAGAGTGTTCATTCCAGATGAAAACTTAGTGTGGTGTCCAGAGAAGCTCATGACTGCAGTTCTTGCTCATGTTCATTATTTGCCTGACAGTTGGAGAGGCCAAGCACACACACACAGAGTTCGAGATGAATTTTCTCAGCTCTTTCAGTACAAAGCAGTACGTACTTTTCCTTTTATTGAACGTAATTGAAGGCTTAAAGGAACCCACACAACACACAATGTTGAATTAACGTTTTATAGACGTTGAATTATATATTTTATCAACGTAATTTAATAAACGTTTAAACAATGACCAGTATAAAACGTTTATTAAACGTTGAATTTTATTGTGCTTTTAAACCTTCTAAAATGGTGAAAGCACAACGTTGATTAAACGTTGAATGTTTGTGAGTTTTCCTAACCTACAGAAAATTTTCAGTGATAGTTTTATGCTTAAACTTCATTAGGTGTTATATATCAATTTCAGAGATGGGTCGACCTCTGGGACTTACGGCCTAGGTAAAATTGTTTCAACTTCTCCCACCGGGAATCAAACCCGGATTGTCACGTGTGAGGAGAAGTAAAATTTAACTTTCAGGACAAATTTCATACCTTTCCCCAAAAATCCCTACTTATAACGAATATTTAAATCTGTGCAGATGAACAGAATAATCTAAGTTTCCCAGACCGAGCCCTAGTATTTCAATGTTTAGTACGATATGCTTTAATTGAAATTACAATTTTAGGGTTCATTCCAGGTTAAAATCCTATAATCAAAGAATTTTTACTGTAATCAACCCTAAAATTGTATCGTACTGAACATTGAAGTACTAGGCTTGGGTCTGGGAAACTTATATTATTCTGTTCATCTTCACAGATTCAAATATTCGTTGGAAGTAGGGATTTTTGGGAAAGATACGAAATTTGTCCTGAAGGTTGAATTTTGTCTCTCTAAACGTTGCGCAACGTTGAATCAACGTCAATGCCAAAAAATAAGTTGCGGAAAAGGTTTAATTCAACGTCTTTAAAACGTTTATTAAACGTCAGATTCAACGTTGAATCAACATTTTTAGAATACTAATCCGATAGCTGTATAAACGTGGACTCAACGTAAATTCAACCAAAATTCAACGTTTATTAAACATTTAAGAAAAAGTAGAATAAACGTTTGTTTAACGTGATTGTGCTGTGTGGGAAATAAGGTACACTTTCCTAGTTCCGAGAAAAAAAAAACAGTTTTAAAAACTTAATTTACTTATAAAAGAACATGTCTCAGTATTTATAAACAGCCAATACAAGAACTAAACAATGTGTTTGGACTGTTATTCTAATATATGTTATAGGTCAACAACTTGTGTTGTTATTGCTGTTAAACTTACCTTTTTTTTTTTTTTTTTTTTTTT
>JAGDQP010049122.1:0-14579 GCA_022664845.1 Lepisma saccharinum | reverse complement strand
GTTGGCAGTGATGCGTCCGCGAAGTGTGACCACAGGACCCAATGAAAACCATGATATTGCGGCCCACAGCATCACCGTGCCGCCGCCATGTTTCACAGTTGGGCGGAGACACTGCAGATCATACGCTTCTTTGGGCGTTCTCCACACATAAACACGGCCCGTGGTTTGGAATAGGGTGAATGGTGACTCATCCGACCATACCACACGTTTCCAGTCGTCAACGGTCCAAGTTGCATGGTCGCGGCACCATTTGCGGCGTGCTAAAGCGTTCTGGTCCCTGATGAGAGGTTTGGCCCGTGCAACACGACCCCGTAAGTTCATGTCATGTAATTCGCGGCGGACTGTGATTGTCGAAACAGGTTGGGGGAGGTGCTGATTGAGTTCCTCCGTCACTTGCGCCGCAGTGGCACGACGGTTCCGCGTGACAATGCGCTTTAATACCCGGCGTGCCCTGTCACTGATGCTTTTCTTCCGCCCACTGTTCCGCTTCCCCGATGTGGTTTACCCGTGTGTTGTGTAGGCCGTCATCACCTTCGACACTGTCCCTGGCGACACACCTAACACACCAGCCACTGCCGTCACACTCACTCCACATAACCGCGCACCAACGATTTGCCCTCTTTGAAACTCTGAGAGGTCTCCCATTTTACACTACCTCCGTCTGCTGCAGCCACTGCACACTCCTGTTCCACGACGCCTGACGTAGTATGGAGACCGACCTAACACACCACCACCAGCAGTCCGGGGCTGCGGTCGCCACGACATCACTGCCAACCCATACATCTGACGTGTTGCCAACTACAGGTGTTTCCATTATTCTGATAAGCATCTGTATATATATATATATATATATATATATACATCGTCCATCTTCCATCTGCTCGTCTAACTATGTGAATGGCCTATCTCCATGTTCTTCAGAGTCTTGATTACATCTCCCACCTTAGTTTGAGCGAATCCATTCATTTGTCTTCTTGTCTATCCTAGTCTTATCATGCATCTTTTCATTGCTCTCTGTGTAACTATCTTTCCAAGTCATTTGCGCATTCAACGTCCGCATTTCACAACCATACATCATCACAGGTAAGACACACTGATTATAATAAACCTTACACGTAAGACAAGTTGGTAGCTCGCTTTTGTAAATCAAGTTCAGTCTTCCAAACGAATTTCATGTCATTTTACGTCTTCTACTTATTTCATCAGTCATCTTGGCATTCGATGGTTTGAGCTGGACTAGATAACTACTCATAAACATGCCAATTGCCTCTCCAGGGATCTTTATTTTTTTCTTTTCAGCATGTTGACTGTACATTAATTTTGTATTACTTCAGTTCGTTTTAAGTCCTATTTTTGAACTCTCATTACACCGCTCTTCCATTCTGGTTTGTAATTCTTCTGCACTTGAAGCGAATAGGATTGTCATCAGCGAATAGTAGAAGATTAAGACACTGGACACTGATTTTTATTGCTACTGCTTCCAAGTTTAAATTTTGGAACATTTCCTCTAAGACCGCAGAAATTTATGTTCAAGTGATTTGAGTACTGCTGCTAAAAGTAGAACAAATCGAAACTTTCTCAAAATCTATGAATCCTAGAAGATATAGTTATATTCATTAGTACTTTTACAACTTCATTTAATACTTGTATGTGGTAAGAACTGTAATTGGTTAACATTTATATAGTTTCGGAAGTGAACAATCTCTGAAATATGATTCGCAGATGAGGACAGTATCTCTAGGCTCATGGTGCTTAATTATGAATTCACATAGCGTTGATTAGTGTCTGAAGGTTGACAGAACATTGAAACTGTTACGCTTACTGTGTGCTATTTGCAATAAATTATAAGTCTTGTCAGCGTATTTTAATTAACTAAATTTGATTCTGCTAAATTACCACCTAGATTAGTATTTTCAATATTGTTTCATAACCACTGTAGGCTTTGAAACCATTTTGCTTTGCAATTGTTTAAATATTGTGTCTTGAAAGTAGTTATCGTTAAATAGAGGGAAAATACTACAGTACATCTACACATTTTACTTTATTTCATTAGAACTCACACAACAGGCTGATGTTTAATTACAGGATTATATTGATATATTAATAACTCATACGACACACTCGATTACCAGCTAAAATACAACTAATTTCCGATACATCATAAAATGGTTTCTCGGGTTTATTGCATAAATTGAATACACATATTACTGCCCTTGGTGCCTGAAGGATTACTATCTCATTAACAATATATTTTTTCCTATTTTTATTCATTTGTATTAGTAACTACAGCTAGTTTTATATTAAGTATATGTGAAGAGTTAAGTTCCTCCCTTACAAGCATATCACTACAGTGCTTTGAAAATCAATGTATATAAAAATATCATCTAAACGTCTATTACCATTTTCAGCCACAAATTATGAGCTCCGTCCACAAACTCGTTGTGCATACTCTTCTGCAATTGTCGTAATTCACCTGGGTTTCGGTGGTCGTGGTTTGAAACACTAAAAAAAAAAACGTATATATTTGCTTGGTATCCGGAAGTGAACATGCTAACTGCTACTGCAGTGTTTGTCGCTTTTCTCTCTTCCGAATTTTATTCTAACAAGCTCCCCGCCCGCCCCCCCTTTTTTTTATTATAACCCCATTTACGAAACATAATTGGGTTTTGAAACCCTGTCGGGATATTTTTTTTTATATTACCAATCTTATTTTAAAACCGTGCACTGCAAAGAAGTCTTTCACGTGAATACAATCAGAAGTTACTTTTTCTTCGACTGACACAGAACTGTGCTTCAAAGCCAAAGGACATCAAAATCTAATTTGACTTTTCAATACAAGAGAACACCAATTATTGGCTACTGAGTTTCAGTTTGGAGAAGTAACATCACCAGCGAAATGTCACTGTGCCTTCCAACACTGTTCACAAGCCGCTCCGCGTAGTTGGGAAACCCACGCGTTGCCAAGGTAACTCTCACCCACGTTTTGCTACCAAATTGGCTAACCCTCTCTCCTATCTGAAGACTTGCTCACTGAACGCAACACAAGAAATCTCACCGATGAAAACCACTCGTTTGTTAACTCTCCTCCTACACAAAATAGCTCGGAGAATGAAGTTTATTTTTAGCATACTTCTGATCTAAAAACAACCCCTTTTCAGAATAAAGAAACCTCACTGTTCACAATTTCTAAATGGAGTTCCTCCGAAAATAATAAGTAAATAATTTAACCTTCGTTACTTTCTCATTATGGTATTCATAACCAATTGGTAATTTCGCAACTCACTGCCGTGAAAATATTCTATTGCTTGTTTTTAAAGTGATCAGATTTTAAAATGTCAACTTTTAAAAAATTTAATCAAAGCACGAAGTCAATGGCTTCACACGTCGGAGAAATGCCGTTATGCAACCAGAGAAAGAGAAAGAGAGCATGGTGGGATTGATGGTTCAAGTTCTAACCTGCGTTGCCTCCCCAGTGCCGGCCTGTATTTTATTAATGGAATTATTACATATTGACTGGCAATGAAGTCGAAGTTTGTCATGACCCAGGGATAGAGTTTCTTCGGTGAACTCTTACATGGAAAGGGGTGGAAAAGGTTGCAGACTTTAACTACAAGTACCTCATTAGAATTTGCCTAGCGAAACTGAGGAGACCCATCGAAACTCTCAGGATGGCCGGCAGTACTCAGGATCACATGACCTGAAGTCGGCGATCTTCACCATTAAAGCACGAAGGCTAAGACACTCATTGATATTACGTCTAAATCCCGTAGAAAGACTGAAGGGGCCTAGTGGACCAAGGTGTTAGGTAAGATTATTTCCAATAACACCTCATTTACATGATCTCAGCGACATCTATCAAACATGGTAGAATTTTAAAAATGCAAAACTTCATTTCCAACTTTCAATGTACAATCGCGATTATATACAGGGTAAGTCAAAATGATGTACCCTATTTCATAAATTTATTTTGTGATATATAATGAACATATCTGAATGTAATACATGTGGTAAGAAGGGTAACTCTCAAAGTTTTTTTCAGTCACAACACAAGTGCTCTATGTGAGCACCTCGCGTAACACGACACACATCAAGCCGATAGTCTATCTCCTGCCAAACCTTGTGTAGTGTGTCACGGTCAATCTCTGCAATGGCTGCTGTGATGCGGGCGCGAAGGTCACCCAATGTTGTTGGAAGTGGTGGTACGTAAACACGATCCTTTATGAAACCCCACAAAAAGAAATCACACGGGGTCAGATCGGGGGAACGAGGTGGCCAACGAATGAGAACACGATCTTCCTGAGATGCACGGCCTATCCAGCGCTGTGGCAATGCCTCATTGAGATGATCCCGAACGCTGGCATGGTAATGCGAAGGGGCACCATCCAATTGAAGAATAAAATCTGCACTATCCTCTTCGAGCTGTGGAAGGAGCCATTGTTGCAGCATATCAAGAAAAACATGTCCTGTCACAGTAGGTTCAAGGAAGAAAAAGGGCCCATAAATCTTTTCAGGGGAAATGGCACAAAACACATTCACCTTGGGTGAATCGCGTTGGTGTTCCACAACTGCGTGGGGATTATCAGTTCCCCAGATCCTTACGTTGTGTCTATTCACATTCCCAGAAAGGTGAAACACCGCTTCATCACTGTAACGTAACCTTTCGGCGAACCCATCCTCTTCCATTAACGTGAGAAAATCAGCACAGAAAGACGCTCGAGCAGCATAATTAGTGTCTCTTAAGGCTTGTAGCAGTTGCAAGCGATAGGATTTCATTTGTAAACGTTTCCGCAGAATTCGCCATACAGTTTTCTGTGGCATTTCAAGTTCCCTCGCTGCCGGTAGGTAGACTTCTGTGGACTCCGCACAAAACTGGCGCGAACACGTTCCACTGTCTCTTCCTCAGCTGAAGGACGGCCAGTCGATTTTCGCTTACAGATGCAGCCCGTATCTCTGAATTTTTCATACCACGTACGAATGGTTTTTCCAGTAGGTGGGTCTCTGCCATACTTGGTACGGACATGCCGTTGAACACTCATCACAGAGTTGTTTACATGGTAATCCAGCACACAGAACGATTTCTGCTCTCCAGTCAGCGCCATTTTCGTTAACTGCTTCCAGCGCCGCGTAGCGGTAGACAATGCAACCACGCGGGACATAAACTAAACTCAACTAAACTTTGAACTTTTGCCTTTCCTTGCGCGTAGCTCACATTAAGATATGTTCATTATATTTCACAAAATAAATTTATGAAATCGGGTCCATCATTTTGACTTACCCTGTATTTTTTACCCCTTTGAATGCTCATTTAAGCTATATGAATTGTGGTCGTGTTCGCCTATTGAATATGCAACCCAACTTGATTAGTGGGATATCTTGAATGCATATCACCCCAGGATGTGCAATTCTTCCTCCAAAAGTATTTTGCAGGGAAAAGAACGAGAATGTGTATTGTGGAATCATATAAATTGCAGGTGTTAGCATCACTTAGATAAATTTAAGATAAAACAGGTTTAATTAGAAGAAATGTTTCTTGTATCATAAAGAAACTAGTAGAAATGTATATTTAAGAACTTTTATATTCAATTACCACATTTAAAAACGTAATTAGTTAATGTTATAACACTTTTGTGTGACAAGAAAATACTCTGAAAGATAATGAGGTATGGAGCAGAACACAAAAAAGTGAGATAAACATTTGCGCACAAAATGTGAAATAAATGATCTCAAAATTACACAAAAAATTAATTCAAATGTATATTATTCAAATATACCCCCCATCTATTTTACACATTTTGCCAGAAAGGTTACATACTGTAATTAGTTTACGAGAATGCCCAAACTAGGAGCGGGATTCAAACCCGGACCGCCTGATTCAAAGTCCGACACCTGAACCACTTAATTACGTATCTCATGCAGAACAGTGTTCACCATAACGTAGTAGTAGTTACGGAAAAGTAGCGATTGAAAAGGATGCAATGGCATGTCTTTTTGTTACCTATGTTTATGTGAGAAGTTGTTCTGTGATTTTCAGTAAAAGAATCAGCTTCTTTTCGTAAAACTGCAGTTTAATTACTTCTGTCATAGAGTACTGGAAACTCCTCAAGATACTACATTTTGCCTTATCATAGCCATGCGTGAGAAATACCAAATATGGGCGTAATGTGTAAGTTCTGATGCCAATCCTGGGCGCAAAAAAATACATGTTTACATCGCAATAATACTCCATAATGTGTTTAGTTCGCAATACGCTTCAATGAGATTATTTACATTGATTTTCTGATGCGTAGAGAGTCCAATCTGCTGAAAACTCAAGTGATGAAGGGGCCACGGTGGCTCTGTTGGTAGAGCGCTCACCTCTGGTGCTAGGGGTCGTCGGACCAATCCCTGCTCATGCCATGTGGGCTTTGTAGTGGACAAACACCGTGTGCGTGGGTTTTCTGGGGGTGTTCCCGTTTTTTTCCACTTTCTTCATTCCATCATCCGTAGGGCCTGAGACATAATTGCCTAAAGACCTTAAAGAAAAATCAATTCAATTCAATGAAAATAAATGTGTTGACTTTATGCAGTATCCTCATTATCACAGGAATATTTTTACATGTCTCTTCCCTGCTTGTAACCTACAGATACATTATGTTTGGCACTTTATGGCTGAAAATATTGTAAGCGCAGGCCCTACTTTATTGCCCTGTTACGGCATTACGAAATATCAAACTTCGCTCCACCTGTTTTGTTCGCATGCTTTGCCACACTTGACCGAGAGGTTATAACTAAGTTAGTAACGTTTACTTACCAATCGGAAGGTCATGGGAATCATTTAGTGACCGCCCATCCTGGCTGAGAATTTTCAGGAATTTTCCTGTCACATCAGGCAAATGCCGGAATGGTACACACTAACTAGGTCCTCCCCGACTACTTTCTAACATCCTTTCCCCAACACCATCCCTAAAGCCCATAAATATATATTTTTTTTAATGTTCACGCCTGTAAGTTTTGTGGCGATAGTGTCAATACATGAATTTGCCAATAGTGAACCAGAAACACGGGAATGAATGAAATCGAGTCGCTTCCGGAAATACAAAATCGCGGATCTATAAAAGCATCTTCAAAATCTGGCGTTTTCCTGATTCGCTTTCGAGAGCTTTTCGTCGGCGAATACAATTCCATTTTTTAACGTGCAAAATGTTTCTCTCTCTTTCTTGTGTTCCTCCGCTCCATACCTGATTCTATCTCATAGTACTTTTCTTTTATATGATAGCATTATAATATTAATGAATTACAATCCTGAATGTGGTAATTGGATATAAAATTTCTTAAAATATACATGTCTATTCGTTTCTCTCTGCTACAAGAAATCGATTTTGAATTTAAACTTGTTTCATCTCAAATTTCTCTAAGTGATGCTAACGCCTGTAATTTATATGATTCCGTAATTCACGTTCTCGTTCTTTTCCCTGCAAAATACTTTTGGATAAAGAATTGCACATCCTGGAATGGTATGCATTCAAGGTTATCCACTAATCAAGTTGGGTTGCATATTCATTAGGCGAACAGTACCACAATTCATATAGATGAAATGAGCATTCAAAGGGGTCAAAATATATATGATCGCGATTGTACAACGTAACACTTTCATTTTCTGATCTCTTCAATATTAGATTCTCTAACTACTATGAAATGTGTACCAACATGCTATCACAAAATCCCTCAGAAAGCTATTAAAATACTATCTATATTACATGACATTATACGAGAATAATTTGTACTAAATATCTGTCTATTATACCAGGTAGGGGAGACCAGCCCAAAATGACATAGTGGCTGTTTTCGAAAAGTGTTTGGTTAGAAACACGCAGTATTTGGTGTAAATAAGAGTTCGAGCTAGCAACACTAGTGAGTGGAAAAGGTGACGCTGTAGGTGGAACGCAGTACGAGCTGGCAGCGAAAAAGTGATTTTGGTGGGTAACACTTGTATTTTATTGTTTTTTATGATGAATCATTTTACGACAGGAGCAAGTACACACACTAAAACATATCACTTGTAACGTTGGTTCAATTAAAGGTAGTTTAAGCGTAGAAACTGTAAGGTTAAGCTTTCATATAATGTGTAGCCCCCTCTTGTTTTTTGTCCCTATGCGCAGGACAAAATGGCACTGTAAATATTGTGCTATGCTATTTTGCCCTGATTTAATATGTCTAAGTTCTGTAGCGTTTAAAGCAGTTGTCTTCAAATACATTTACTGTAAATCATATTTATTTCTATAAATAAAGCACAAACTGTGAAACGTAGGATTTATACTGATCTTGGTGGTGACGAGTCTAGCACCTTAGCCGAGGTTTTGGAAACCGCTGAAGATGGGATGGGATGGAATGAACCATGTATCTATTGTAATGAACTTTAGAGTAGGTCTGAACCTGGAGAACGTTGGTTGCAATGTCCGCTTTGTTTCAACTGGAGCCTTGCTGCATGTGCTGGATTCTCGCCAAGGGCCAAGCACTTTGTGTGTGAAATCTGTGAACACTGAACTACTCCATTTTCAGTTTTTAGTTTGTGTTTCCTTGACTATTCCATGAAACATATTATTTCTTATAGTATTTCCGCGTTCCATTTTTGTGAACCTATAGCCTATAGAATGCGAATCGATGCTAATTTTCGATTAGGACTCGGAAGAACTTTGCTACATAAGCTTACATTAAAAAGCTTTGCACACGCTAGTCTAGGTTTAGTGAGTTTTATTTTTAAAATTCTGCTTTATCAAGGTAGCCTATCTGGTGGTTGTTTCAATAAGAGTTTATTTTCAAAAGTTCTCCAGTTTGGGCACTCACTGAGAATATGGGCGTTTTCTGGTTCATTTGTGAAACGCCTATCGATATATACAAGAGTTTATTTTGAAAAGGTTTGTTACAAACTTTAACAAACCCTTTTCAAAGGAAACTATTGTGTATAAATCGAAAGGCGTTTGAGAAATGAAGCAAAAAACGCCAATATGCTCACTGAGTGACCAAACTGGGAAAGTTTCCTTTTGAAAATAAACTTCTCAATTAGGTTTAGGCCTATACTGATATGTTTAAATGTGTTTGTTCGAAAAGACTCCTTCAGCCATTCTGCATGTTTTTTTTAATAATCAGTACTTACTTTCGAAATTTTTTTAAATATGTTTCATTAAAGCAATGCTAGTATGCCATTTTGCCCTGCCTACCCGGGCAAAATGGTCTTTTGGAACTTTTTTTTAACAAAATTAAAAATAACAATTATAACAATAAATAATCTTATTGATATCCATGCCAATATTCAAACAACATTCTAAAGAAGCATTCTCTTTCTGACGAAATATTCGAACATAAAGTCAATGTATGCCATTTTGGGCTGTCTCCCCTAGGTATCTGATGTTGTTATATATTCAATGGACGTAGTCATGCAAAAACTATATGTGTACACTGAGAAAGAAATAAAAACATAAGGATAGTATAAACTGCATGGACTTGACAAAGAACGTATAATTAGTGGTGAATTGCATATAGTCAGACGTGAAAAAAAAAATGTTTTCGTGTCAATTTGAACATTGGTATGGACATCAGAAGATCCAAAATAATGAAAATTCAAATGGGATGTGTCTAATTTCACAGAAGAGCCTAGAGAATGAAAATATGTGGAAAAATTGAAATAACTCGCCAGATTGAAAAAAAAATAACTAGCTCTGTGACTTACGGAACTCGCAAGTTCATCACAACAGTAATAAATATTCGACATTGGATTCTATCTATCCTGGGGAACATCAAGCCAGTTTTCATCACAAACATGTACCCCATCAAAAGTTTGTCAACGGGCTCTTTCCATCCAGCTTATCAACAACGATGGATTATAATCTTAGTTTTCTCTTCATCCGAGCTACACGGCTATCCCATCTTAGCCGTCGTGATTTCATTATTCTTACAATATCAAGTGAATCATACAGTCTGTGGAGTTCATTATGTAGTCTCCTTCATTCTCAGTTCTCATCTCGTCCCATGTATTTCTCACAACCTTATTTTCAAGCACGCGTAATTTATGTTTATCTGCCAGGGTCGTGTTCCAATTCTCTATACCGAATTTTCTGTTTATATAAAACAAAAAAAGGAAGAAAATAAAAACAGGCGCTTGGTGTACGGATGATGATGCGAGGTTGTTTTCGCGTCTTTGCGATGACGTAATGTGTTTGTGTGCTGCCATCTAGGCAGTCTCTTTGGTAAATGAAACTTCCCAGTGCTTCAGTTTAAAACAGCTGGTAAGTGTGGAGGGTCGCCTCAACCAACCGGTCTTTGACAATTCTTATGTAATGTGTTAATATGCAGAAACATCCTCCCTCATTCGGTTGGTGTATTGTGAATTACGAATGGGAAGTTAGGTATGAGTGTCCATGTGGAATTGGTGTAGCAGTTTGACAGAATCCATCTGGTTCAGGAATATTGGAATTTGAACCCGGTTCGTGAAAGCTACCGTCCACCATTTTGTCGACTCTACGTATTGGCAACTATGCAATATGTATAAGTAATGAGAATTTAAATGCACTTTTGCATTTCGTTGTGTCTAGTTTTGCAGTATCGTCTTTTCATATTTTTCACGTTTATTGTTCATTGCTAGAATAGTTTGTATTTTGACCCGATATTGTTCTCATGATAGCACGTGGCCTGTAGCGTCACTTAATACTGTAAGGTCATCTTTGTTAATGAGCATATTTCAATGTATTGAAAATTACTGACCAGAAAATGCACAGTTGGTTCGTAAATCTAAAGCATTAATTTGCGGTCTCGAAATAATCATACACGACCCTGATTGGCGACAACGCTTACTGACGGGGGAACAACCATTTAGGTCTGGATTATTTTCACATGTAAATTACCCCACAAGCCACTTAATAGTAATATAAGCTCTTTAGCACTGAAGTTTTCGTGGAAGAAACTTCTACACGAAACAAACCATTTTGGTTATCGGTGTTGTTTGGTCATGCTATGAGACACTTTGGCTCAGGTTTAGAATGTGACAGTCTGTATCTGCTTTCTCGACAGGAATACGTAATAAGTAAAGAAGATTGCCCTGAATGCTTGCTAAACATTAAATGCCAAATTTTCACCGAAATAATAAGAGAATTTCGTATTTGTGTAATGCTGCTTGTTAAAGGTATTTTTAGTCAGTATGTTCTATGTGAGGTGAGTTATCTATAAATTGTTTGCACTTGTTGGAAGAATTTACTCCCTTGCTGTTGAAAGGAACGTTGTTAAGTAAATAATAAAAAAAGGTGTGTGTGTGTCAATGCAAGCAGCCTATTTACGTACTTTTAGGTACTCTCGTTTAAGCACTAGTAATAACCTCTAACATATTTTCAAAGCGGCTTTCGACCACTGGACCACCTTTATTATATCGGTACTAATCAAACGTGTGCAGTGTACTTTCCTCTGTCTCTGGCTGCATCCGGGGGTGTGAATTCTGGCATTGGAAAAACCTGTAGTTTGGATTCATGTTCTCTGCTGTACCGGGACAGAGGCAGGAATTACAATTGGGTACACGGGTGAGAAGTTCCACAATACAGGTGATATTGAAATATACTTAGCGCTTCTTTATTTCATATCACATTATGTATGGTACATTTCGCAACTGTAAAGTATTACTGACAGAATAACTGTTTTGTATATTTTCAACTTTAAAACTTTCTTTATATTAATCGCGAGGTTAGAAGTTTCTGGACTGAATACAAACAGGTTACCCAATGCAAACGACTTTTTATTTCTTCCGTCACCTCGTTCTTGCTTGTTACATATATACCCAGTATTTAAATTTGTTTACTTTCTCTATGATCTCATTCTTAATTATTATGTCTCTACTCCCTTCATCCTCTGAGTTTCGGCTTATTATGTATTCTGTTTTCTCTACGTTCGCCTGTAGACAATCTTATCGCAAACTTCTTCTCAGACATTGGTGTTATTTTGCAGTGCATCTATATCGTCGCCTATTAAATCTAAATCATCCATGTAGACCAGTAGTTTTCCAACGGAGTGTCTCGAGATTTTGTGTGTACCGCGAAACTTGTTAGACTGTGATTATGCTGGTAAAAAAAGTAATTCAAATAATTTCACTCGATACTTACTTTGAAAAAGGAACAGGAAAAAAATATTCATAATCATTTTTAGTGAAATTGTTTTTTTTACGCCTTGCAACTAGTGACAAAATCTCCTACATTGTTCCCAACTCGTACGTCAGTGTGCTGAAGGAACGCACTATAAAGGATACTGTGCCGCGAACAAACAAAGGTTGAGAACCACTGATGTTAACGAACAGTTGGCTCACGCCATTTAATGTTAGTCCCTTTTAAGAATCTTATACTCTAATTCAAAAGCAAACAGCATTGGTGAAATGGCATCACTTGTTTAAGTTCACAGAGAATTTCGAAACTATTTTCACATATCATTACATAGCATTCTGCTTCTGTGGTCGCTGAGAGACATCATTAACTGAACAAGTTCTCTCTCTTTCTTTCTTTTTCGGAATTCCAAATCGTACCAGGATATTGTATAGTTTTCTCTTTTGATAGAATTATATACTTTCTGAAAAGAAAAAAAAGTGATCAAACGTCATATTGTATTCACATTTCTTCTCCAAGATGTCTCTCAAGGCGATATTCTTCTGAACACACATGGGTGATCACCAACCATTTCATCTACATTAGGCGTGTTAGCAAGATATTACTTGATACGTACTACCCGAACGTATCTCGTAATTATTACTCAGAGATTTTAATATGTGAGACACATGTATTTTGACTCTCCGACTATGGGCGTAGGATTGGATTTAAACGTGAAAGGCAAGATGATATTAGTATTGACTGACCAACTCGGGGGAACATATATGAAATATTTTCTACAGCGTATATGGATATGTGGTCCGCCTCCTACTACAGGAGACCGAGGGATGTATGTAAAGGACAATGTATGCAAATAAGAAAACAATACAACAAATAAAAACAAAGCAAGGTTCTCTTTATCACCTTTATTTAGAGCTCCGTCCACTTCGGGAGTTCTAGCAGAACAAAACTTACATACAGTTTGCGCTGTTTATATAAGTACATGACAGACGTTACAATAAAGTTAGACACTCTCCCATAGAGGTTTGACATATTTTGGTACATTAATTTCTATATATTTCGAAAGTCTTTGGTATTACTTCTTATCATTTGTAATGTCTTTGGTGGTTATAGTCTGTTCCAAAAGTGTTTATACCAAAATAATATTCCATAAACAAATTTTGGTATATTAAAGATTTACATATGTCATAAGCTTCGGCTGATGATTTCATAGATACACTTAACATTACTAATTCCAAAGGGTGATTTTATATAAAGTATTTGGTGGGGGGGAGGGGGTCTCACAAGAATACAGGCATCGTAGGATGCGAGGTGACGTTACATTTTGTAACATGGGACTAACGCGATTCCGCGGTAATTATTAGTCAAATTTATAGCCTTTTTTTTTATATATAGACAAATTACTTCTGAGGTTTTTCATTCCTTTCATACCTCCTCCTTTCTCCACATAGCAGCTGTCAAAATTTGTGTAGTTCCTTGATTAATCTCCTCCTGTGTTAATCAATTCGGATGGAATGTCAATTCCTGGTGATCTGAAAATTTTCAATTTCTTTATAGAATATTCGACCTCGATCTCGCTAGGTTCGGATATCCATGGTTCTGCGGTGTGGATTTGTTTGTTCAACTGAGTACATATAGCTACAAAATACTATGCACCCTGATAAAGTCTCTGAAACCAATCTAAAATCAGTTTCTATCTGCTTCTCGTTTGTGTGCTAACGTTCCTTAAAAGCTGATTGCATATAGTGCAAAAAATACTATAATGCAATTAATAACATGCATTCTTTGCTCATATCAAGTAATTAAACTGTACTAATGTCTATTGAATTTAAGGCCTTTAGGCAACTATGGCTCAGGCCGACTAATTCTTATTGTTCTTTAATTTTGTTCTCGGATAATTCCGAGGGTTTCGCCTCCAAACATTTCAAAGGGTTGCTGAATGATATATATTCCTTATTCCTTTCACAACAATCGACGACTTCGCTCAAATATCAGTTGGGAACACGAACAATGGCTTACAGCCAAAATACACATACAGACTTTCTCGAGTACGCATTCAGGTGGGGTCAACCTTCAGAATAAGCGAAAAGCTTTGCTTATCTGCCAAGGTCTCAAAGCTCACGCGCCAACATATTACAAAGTAGAAACTAAAAGAAATTGACCTGATTTTTAGCTGCCATTACATCGATTCCCGTATATCAATAAAAACACACACAAACTCCCTTTACAAACATTAACACACCAATTCATATTGGTTGTGATTTCGTAGGAAAAATCTCTAAAGTTTGAAATTCACAAAATTTAAACCAAGTGTAAATCTAATCTGACTTCAAAATCCATGAATTAAAAAAATCCCTTTCGGTAGGCCTACAGGCTGAGGTAGATGTTTTTTTTTTCTTTTTTTTTCAAAAATTCAAATCTCGCCTTATATGAGAGTTATCGAGAAACTATTTATTGTTTTGTAGA
>JAGDQP010049121.1:1810-14579 GCA_022664845.1 Lepisma saccharinum | reverse complement strand
ATATATATATATATATGTTATTTTTTTGTTTTGGCGCTTTAATGTAAGGGTTGAACCTAAATCTTCAGTGCAACAATATGAGATTAATACTGAGAATAGAAATACGACTTTTGTAGTTATCAAGTAATACAAGCTTCTCTGCTCGATTTCACATACTAGGCAAAATGTTTTAGAACCATTAGGAACTCTTCAGCTTGCATCCAACCTGAACCATTAGCAGAATCTACTGAACCAGCTGAATATAATTTACAAACCAACGCATGAAATTAATACTAAAAGACAACCTTAGGTGGTCGTACGTTAAAAGTAATATAATGTTCACTAATCTGGCATATTAATGTTGTGAAGTTACGGATATAATGAATTAGTAAATTGTTTTTTATTGACACCCCAGTAGCATACATACGAGTTTTCAACGTTGGCTTTAGGTTCATTTCGTTGATTAACCGTTATCGGTTGAAAAAATACATCTATTTTCAAACCACATTTCACCAAAGACGTCATTGCGTTGATAAGACTTAATACAACGTGTATTCAATATGTTATTTTCAACTATGGTATAGATTTTGTTTAATGTGTTTCTTACTAATGTTATGTCAAAAAAATATTAATAAGAACTAATTGAATGACACAAACTAATTTATATGTTCTCATGTGAACGTTGAAAACAATTTTAAACTATATTTTAATGAAGATAGAATGTCGTTGATAGGGCGTTAACGTGACGTGTTTTTAACTTTCTTTATACTATATTATAAATTTCCTTTCACACGTGTATTTCTAATTTTAATTGTTTCAACATTCTAATTAAAAGCAAATACAATGAAATTAACTACTTTTTTCACGTTATCATTTGCATATTGAAAACAGATTTAATTTTAAACTATATTTCAACGAACATATAATTTTGTTAATATTAAGTGTTTTCCACTATGACATAGATTTCGCTTTATATGCGTTTTTGTAAGGTGCCATATTACACTTATTGAGAAATACAAATTTAATAGTGCAGCGATGGTCAGTGTTAGAGAAAAAATGCGCATAACAAAAAAAGAAGGAAAGTAAGTTCTCCTTATTCTTATATGAGAAACGACGCGTCTGGAGTTGTGGCACTGCGTTCTAGACTGCCTGTTACTACAAATACCGTAAAAAAGGAGTGATTTTCAAGGTGGATCCATGGATGAAGGGAAAAGGCGACGAGTGCGGATTGTACCAGGTTCGAACCCCACAGCAGCAGTTTGAAAATTAACACCGTTTATCATGATTACAGCAACAGATAAAATGAAACTAAATGTGTATATACCAACAGACAGTATTCATGCTGTTTTGGCCAACTGAATCAGTTTCCTCTCAACCATTATTGAACGTCGAATAAAGCGTTGAACAGGCGGACATTTCGGTACATTATAACGTTTCGGTATTAACGTTTAATCCACGTATTTTCAACGTTTGTGTGCTACTGGGGCAAGAATCAGAAACCAATTTAAGAACAATGGGGTTAGTTGTAACATGTTACAAACGTCCCGCAAGTATTGTTACATTTGTTCCCATCTTGTCATCTTGACAATACGTTGCTTGATATCAACGAACGTTTATATTGAAATTTTACTGTTGGTACTTCAAAGGGAAGAGAAAATGTGTTCTAGCTAGTGTCACAAAGGTCTACAAATACTGACGGACAGCAGAAGAAAAATTCCTAAGACAAAAATTGGCTGAAAAAAATTGTATTGCCCTTTATACAGACACAGCACTCAACTAATTGTCATTATAGGACATGCATTTATATGCAAAAGCGCATTACCTCGCAATTTCGCGGCAAAATCCATTAAAACGCTGATGAAATATAAGCAATGTGATAATTGACCAGAGTCTCCTCTACGCACTTTGTGACGGAAGGGAGTAAAAAATTTCCAAAGAATTGTCGATTCTTCCTCGAAGTTGTCAAAAATTCTATATCCTGTACAAACCACATGGAAGTACTCTTTTGACATCACAAAACCTACACAAATATCCGTCATAAAAAAGGAATGACCTCGTTATGTTAATTAGTTCCTATGATTTGTCGATAGTAGTACAGGATACACGTTTTGAACGTCAATAATAAACTTTAAGAAGGAATATTTCGGCAGAAAAGCGTGTCTCATAATTTCCATCAAGAATTTATAGAAAAAATATTGTCAAAATCTAGGACTTCATCAGTACAAATTTTTCTTGAACTTTCTGAAGAGATGGAACGGTTCAGGATTATGTTCGTTTCAGGGGGTCCCAAATTTATTTTTTGCAGGTGGACCTGAGCAATTATCGTTACGCCCCTGACGGGACCTACAGTTTTCGGTAAAGTGGACTCCGAACCACTCCGTTTAATGGACCCCGGCTGGAATTGAACCCGTGACTACGCGCACAGAAAGCGGGTAGACGCAAATACTTATAAATAGCAAGTTAATCCAACTCACGCAGTCCAGGCCGCTGACTTCAGGTAAGCACTGGGCAAGCGACATGGGTCCGAGTCAAGCTCACCCTGGCCATTTTAACTGAAGTTTTCCTAGGTTTCTCTCAGTCCCACTAAGCGAATGCCAGGAAAGGCTATGGGCGCAACCTTTGCAATTTTTTCTTGCATGACAATAACCAAAGAAATTGACGTGACGGCTTAAGGTAATGTAAAGACCAGAGATGTTATGTTATTCAATACCGTTTTCTTACACAGTATTGGCGAAATGTGCACAGCAGTTTATGAAATTTGTTAAATTTCAAGGTATACCCTTTCACCCAGGTGTAGTGCTGAACCATCGCATGCTGCCAGGTTTGAACTCTGCTCCGAATAGCCATCCTGACAGATTTGTCAGCTTTTTCTTTTTTCAGTTGCACCAGTCACATGCTATAACAGAAAACCTTGTTTATCTCTTCCCTAGAAAAAAATTATTACAGAGAGAGACCTTGTCCCCCAGACTTGTGGTAAACTAAAGCCACAAATGTCTTACAGCTCATAACTGAAATTAAATAAAGAAACAACACGTAATATAAAAGCAAAATACATTTATTTTTCTAACTTCGACATAGAACTATACAAAGACTGTTTTTAAAAAGAACGCTATTGTGTTATCATTAATTACTAATACTTATTCCGTCTTGAATACACGTTATTATCTTAATGACTTCATTTCCATCCTTATTATTCAATCCACGATTTAAACCTTGACTTTGATTTTGATTGTAATTGATTTTTTAACCATTCATTAATCCCTGAATATCAAATAAAAAACAAGGTAAGATATGGATCTATTTATGGCACAATGTAGATATTTTGACAAAAAAATGGCAGTTCGACTAAAAATAAAGTATTGCTGGATTAAATAAGTAAATGCAGCTGCAGATTGTTTTAAAAAAAAATATTTGATGGAGAAAACATAATTTTATTTTGAGTGTACAATACATAAATGACTGGTTACATATCACTATTTGTATCTTAATTGAACACGCTAAGTATTTATGTGAATATTTTGATATTTTATTTTAAAAATGACTCCAAATACATTTGTGACGTAAAATTAGTATCAAGAACTACATGTAACATTGAGAATTTATTCTTCTTTACGGAAGCTGTGTCACTGAAATCAGAACGGTTATCTTCAGGTAGAGATATTCACAAGAATTTAACATTAAATGAAAATGTTAAGCGTAGACTAAAGAAGCGACGTATAAAGGACCTTGCAGGTTTATGGGAACTTTTGGAATAAGGGTGAGCAAAGTAAAAGCTATGTATCGAACCTTGATGATTACTATTCCCTTCGGGTTTTGAGAAAATCAATAATCCCTACATTAAGGGATGTCCCTACCCAGGGACATATTTGATAGAGTTGAAACTTAGTACGCAAAGACTAGTGTGATCCGACAGCAACTAATTACATTGTGGTGGTAAAACAAGCAAGTGTACATACAGGGTACCAAATTAGTGCGTGATCATACAATCCGTATGTCGAGGAATTGCCTATGGTGTCGACACACTATTCCCAGCTGCAATATAAAACGTTGTATAGATAGGCGGGTCCACAACGTGCTGATCACACTCTATTTTAGGACACTCCCTAGGCACCCTCGTTTTCTTCACCACCAAAATGTCATTAGTAGTAATAGGGTCACAAAGTTTCAACATAATTTGGTACGTCGTTCTGGGTGGGTAGTAAGTATCGATTTTCTCAACATCCCAAGAGGAAAAGCAAGTAACTAATGACGCCAATCGATAGCTTCCATCCAGAACTTTCGTTTGCTGTATAACATTTACTTTCAGCCAGAGTTACGCCAAAAATACATAAACATACGAGATCATTCATTCATAATAACAAAGACTGACTAATATAAATGATAATTGTCTTAAGAGTTTGCTAAAGCCCAAAACATCTGACACTGAAGCGAAATCCACAAAAAAATCTTCCAAGTTTCCAAGCAACTAAGCAAAAGGAAGCAATTTAATAGAAAGCGAGCTGTGAAACAAAGAAGGCGTGAATCTCATTTGTATAATAATATTAATAAATTATAGTACACTCTGAAGGATTTCTCGAGCATTATCATTACATGTTAATCTCATTTACATAAAGATCTTGTGTATGGTAACATGTTGGAAAAAGAAAAGCACACAAAAATTGATCACTCTAGTGATCAGAAATCAAACCCGGGTCTTGCAGTTGCCATCCAAGTACTCTTGTATTAGTGATCAAACTACTGAATCCAAGAAATTGCTTCAATTACTGAATCCGATATTCCAAACATACTTCAAAAATCATTCTCCAAAAATATCAAGTTTCATTGGTTTCTTCTTTCTTTCTCAATACAAAGGTTGTCTGCAAAAAACATACAAAAATAGAAAGTACTTGAATCACAATTACCTTGCAACGCATTCAAATGCATATTACATTACTGTTGGTCAATGTACACATTTCTTTCTCTTGTTCCAATGTCAACATCAAATAGTCGATTCATCATTTATTAACAGTTCGCTTTGTCAATACAGGGTTGCTACAGAATAAATGAGGCCAATTTCCCACATAATTGTGCGACCTTTACCATCTGCATAGACGACTAACCATTTCTTTTTAATTATCAGACGTTTTTCAATGAACGTTCACACATAACAATGCTGTTAGCAACTTAATTATACAGTCAAGTGTTACAATTGTAACTATTTGTTTACTTTCTTTCACCTGTTTAATAGAAATAACAATGGATCAGCGTACTAATATAAAAAAAAGTATAATTCTTATACTTTATAATCAGTCCTATGGGAGTTCCAATGCGAAATGATTGTACAAATTACATAAAAATAATGACATATTCTAACATTAAAATACATGAACACATGTTTCATATGCAATAACAGTCATCTAACAATGTTTTGCGAAAATGCTTCTTGCGAATCTCTGGAATATATTTACGTAAACAATAGCATGAAGCAGAATCAGGTTTGGTTCACATAATCGAAATGAGATGGTAACGTTCTCCCTGACTTTCTACACTGTCATTGATTTTTCCATGATTTTTTGCCCCCTTTCTTTTCATCCTCTTGGCTTTTCAGGTCTGTGGCAACATACATTATTGTCTAACGGGCTTCTTAACGAATACATATTAATAAGTCAAATACCAACAACTTCAAAGTTAATGACTTCGAGATCGTGAAAATACGAGAAATAAAGATATATTTACATGAAAATATAAATTCATTTGAATAATCTCAAGTTTTGTCTACTTGTTTCCTTTGTTTGTTCATCCTTTTAATAAAATAAGCTTTGCAACACACTCATCGGCTATCATTTTCATACGAGCTGCTTCAAAAGAAACGATAAATACAAAATAATGAGCAGAAAATACTGCAATTTATCATTCGATTTTTAAAATACGTTATACAATGGCAGTACAATTTGAATACAAACATAAAATATCGCTTTATTATCGTATTAATCCATTGAGTTTCAGCTATACTTTTCGTAATACTCTATCTCTTTTATAAATACTTTTGAGTAATATCGCGTTTATCCTGATAAATATTATTTTTAACGAAAATTATGGGGGGTAACTTAGCTATTATTTTTACATTTGTACTGGCAGTATATAAAAGCACACTCAAGAGTATGTGCATTACTATGAAAATCGTAGATACATTTCAACTTTGGTATTCTTGGGATATATACATATCATATATATCGATTTTGTTGTGCCCTATTTTTTTAGAAGGGACGCTATGAGTAACAAATCTTTCTTGAAAAAGAAACGTACTACAAAACCAGAACAATAAAACACACACAAAATAAAGATCTTATTACTTCAAAAACAAAGTATTTCTCTTTTAAGAAGCGCTGATACTCACGCTTCTTTTCCATAGTGCTATTTTACGACCAAAGTGTTAAAATTAAAATTTTCGAAAGTATATGCGTTAATACATGATTCAGAAGTGTTATTTTTTTTCAGCCCAGAAATCTGAAAAACTATTTGCGACATCACAATGTGCAGGATATTGAATTCTATAATGAAAACGATTACTCTGGAACCTGCGTATCCATTATAAACACAGGGAAAAGTTCCAACTTCCGTTCCCTTGGAGGGCGGGGAAAAGAGAGAGAGAGGAGAGAGCACGTAAGCATAATTTTTATTACAGTATATTGTTATAATTGTTTCATTATATAATTAAAAATAGGTGTTAATGTCTTATTGTGTGTAAGTTATGAATTAAATTTTATCATAGGTGTGCACGTACACGAAAACCAAGTTATATATGATGTCTGCTACTAACCCCAGTAGGTCTCAGAAATATCCTTCGCGAATACTTCTAAAATACTGCATTCGAGTTGATAACGTTGAAGTATAGACTCTGTAAAACTATTATAAGAGGGGGATTAATTGTTGCGTACACAAAAGCCTTACAATGATATAAAGAACAAAATGATCGCTCGGTTGACAGAGAATGGAATCCAGGTCCTTGATTCCTTTGTCAGACAGCTGCTCAACCATTTAGCTATCAGAGGTACGATCAAATTATGTACATTTAGTAAGTAATGACATGTTAATAGGCACAGAGAACAAACAATAAGTGAGAATACGTACCTTTTAATAACAGTCTTTCTGTTCTCAATCAACGAGAAAGTTTTCTCGCAAAGCATTTTTAAACCTCCGCCGGAGGGCTTCGCAAGCCGAACAACGAATATATTGTGTGGAAATGTGCTTTTGTATGCACAGGTGTATTTGACAATGTCAATAAAATGACAATAGTGTAATATATATATATATATATATATATATATATTACACTATTACATGTGTGTGTGTATGTATGTGTGTGTGTGAGTGTTGAACTGTGGAAACCCCTTGCAAGGTTTTTTCTGTTAATTGAAAACAAAAAGATCCTTAACTCAAAAGGTACGTGTTATTATTACTTATATGCAAATAATTTTGGAAAAGTTAACACGCTGTGAGCGATACGGAATGAGAATAAACATATAGAAAATCAAAGGAAGGATTGTTGGAACAAATAAAAGCACAGCAACCATCAAAATCGGAAGAGAAGTAGAACACGAAGAACTGTGAAAAACTTTTAACACAATAGATACATAGTAAGGAAGTACTGAAGAAACTACGACAACAAAGAAGAGAAAAAGGAACTGGATAGGGCATTGACTACGCAGAAACTACGTACTAAACGATACAATCAAAAGTATGGTTGAAGGAAGAAGACGAACAGGAGAAAGAT
Source organism: Lepisma saccharinum (assembly GCA_022664845.1). Taxonomy (NCBI): domain Eukaryota; kingdom Metazoa; phylum Arthropoda; class Insecta; order Zygentoma; family Lepismatidae; genus Lepisma; species Lepisma saccharinum. The sequence continues at coordinate 6,847 of JAGDQP010049121.1, read as the reverse complement.
AGATACAACTTCTAGAAAGTATTAAGGAAGATAAATCGTACGCCAGATTGGGGTGGATGTAGTGGCTAAATTTGCCTTAAAGGACGTGGCGCTTTAAGCAGGATGGTAATAATGATGCTGGTAAAGGTATTTATTTCCTGCGTGATGCACCATGACGCGTGGGTATGCGGAGGTAGCGCTCAATATACTCTCGATCTACGACGAGAAATGAGGTGGGCTGGTCAATCCCACGCTCGACCATCTTTACCTCCCAAAGTACCCAGGAATACCAAGGCCACTCTGGTACTAAATTTGATAGGACACTGAATGCACCACAAAGCCCCAAGCTTTTGGAAGAATTGAAGAAGTCTCCAGCGTTCTGGCCCGGATTTGAACCCGTGCTGCGCGATTCGTAGTCACACGTGTTACCGCCTGAGCCACGGTGACTTCAGTAATAATAATAATGATTATTACTATTATTATATTTTTCGGACTGAAACTGAATCCAGTTCATCTCTGCTAGTATTAAGATGATCAATCATGATTCTATGACAAGCCGTTTGCTTGTAGCTACGTTCATGAACCGAAAGTCTGTGGGCAACACAAACTGTTATTGGTTGCTTCCCGTTCGTGTCGATTTACATGTAATTAATTAGAACGTCACAGTAAAAAAAAAAAAAAAAAAAAAACCTCCAGTCTTCCTCACGTATCACATACACCACAGGAGCTATTTGCACCCGATAATTGCTCTGTTGATAGAACAGCCACTGGGTAAAGAATAAATCTGGTTACTTCCCAAATAGCGACAATATATTCTCATTCATTCTTTCTTTCTTTCTCTCTCTCTCTCTCTCTATCAGATGTAAGGGTAGCATCGTATGGACTATACAAATCTATACTTTGTTTTAACTGTACAACAACTTTATATTTGAAACAGGTAAAAATAATTATAGAATCACGCTATAAAATAGACCAGGAACTAGATTTCCAGCTCAACAAATCTAGCCCTATACAGATTTCCCGCACGGAAACCAGATTACAACACTAAGCCAAGCCCCTTCATTCACGGATGTCCCATTAATTTCACGTCATAACTAAAAAAAAAAAAGAAACTCAATTTTAATTTGAACATTAGTAACGTTTCTTCACGGCTGTGAGTAATTTGTTGCTGAGACACAAACACAAATTAATGAAAGAATACATCTAAAATTACTCTATAAATTAACAACAGCAGATCCTAAACACATTGACTCGTATACAAGGCACAACAAAGAAATAATACTTTACAAAGTTAACGTTTCTGCAGAAAAATAATAACAAACTATCCAGAATATACGGATATTGTTTCATAATGATGAGTACATATCTGTTTGTAAAATGACGCTAAAACATATCTAGTTCTCTTTAAGAACAAGGCAAGTTTACGATTCTTCTCTGTGTTCCAAGCACATTGTTCCTTGACTTTTCAGTGTAAGTATTTCACCTCTCATTTATACTAAGACTAGGTCTCACAGAATATTGTACACAGTGCATGCAAACACAATGTGATAAATATACCAGTAACAAAGATATACATAACTAATATCTGACAAAAAATGTCCAACTGCCGAAATATTTGTTTAACACTGGTCTAAAAGTCTCAACTACGTGTTTATAAAAATACAGTACCAGACTCTGGGTAGTGCATTACAAAGTAGAATCCGATTCCCCTTCATCTTCAACTGTTAAATACATTCCTTCTTCTTCGTAAGCACTGTCATGTTTAGCCAGAATCCTAAGCAAAGGCCGAAGTCTCAGCCACCACTGATGTTTTGGAATTCTATGGCTGAAAAAATATATATATATATTAGATAAATCCACAGTACGATGATATGTTAGTAGCAGGAGAGAATTTTAGAAATATGACAAAGACTGACTGATTGGTTGAATTGTTATAACCTGCTAAACGACCTGGCGAGCTTCTAAGGTAAAGCACCACTCCGTTCAATGAACCCGAGCGGTAACTGTATAGCGGTGGCTTCTGGCTGAATTGCAGGGCCGCAGGTTTTAGTTAAATATGTGGCCAATCCACCGACGAGGTGGACATACCGAAATTTGTGGAGAAGTGCAAATTATTAATTTTCTCCTTTCCCCACGTGAAGCAGGATTGTATTATGTCAATAGTATTATGATAAAAATTGCTGATTCTTAAGAACTAGATCACTAATGTTTAACCCTGAGATGTTAAAAGAATACACACAAACAATTAATTCTATTACCAGATCTTTGGAAAGATGCTCTGTGTAAAACATTATCTAATATAATTACAAAATATGCAAAGGAATGAGATCTGTATAACCAAGTTAAATCTTAAAAATATGTAATATATTTTTAGTCAATATTCCAGGTGATGCAAGAAATTGGATTTGATTTCGACTTTTTATTACAAATAACTGAGAACTGGAATGAAATTTTGTAATACAAGATGATTTCACTATCTTTCAAGTGGAAATGAAATGTTATTACCAAGAAATATTAAAGTTTCTTGAAATATCTGAAACCTATACAAAATGTTTCATTAATTAAAATCCATTGAAAATACAAGATCGTAGATGTTATGGTTTGATATTAATAGCCAACAGTCTTTGTCAAGACTTTTCGTTCTATAACAGTCTTTCTCAAGACTACAAGAGCTATCTTTCTCAGACTGCTTTCTCTGTATACCGTTTTCATATAAACAAGTTATTTTTGGAATGTTTGACAATATTAAATTCGATTATATTCAATACACAATGAGAGTTACAAATAATACAAAGAAAATGTAGTCATCACCTAATTTTAAGTCACATGAAAATACCAAATGTACTGTACATACTCTTAGTTCTATTATCTCATCACATGAAATGAAATATCAATTTATTATACTGTACAAAAACTTTAACTATACTAGGGATTGGATAGAAATTAGGGTGAAAATAGGAGTTTGAGCGCTCTTTGACAAAATATACTGGAATATATATTTAAATTCAAATTCTTTGCAAAATGTCAAGAATAAATTAAATTTCTATAATTTGCACCGCGTAGAATACTCTATTGGCCTATCATTTGTACCTGCGAAAAATGTCAAATTATTTCTTGAAGTATGCGGTTGAATATCAATAAAGTTATCTTAACACCTATACAATTACCGATAATTACTATTCTAAGAAACATGCAAACACGACCTTAAAGCTACTAAAATATGACACACTGAATTGATTAAAATGTACGTGAAATAAGTTCCTTCGTTGATAGATTACTGTATCTGTTCCGATATATGATATATTACGAAAGACCGTAAATGATTTTTTTGGAGATATAAAACAAAGATAAACTATATTTATGATAATTTGTCTCTGTAATCAGATTACAAAATGAATAATGTTCATCCACAATGATAATGAAGTTGATACTGGACAATTCTTCTGCGTAGAATGACTCCTAAGCAATATATGAGCAACGTGACTTCATAAGCTAGACCTTCTCGTAGCCACTGCACGATGCATTGATGAAAATCTACTAACTCGAATGAGTGAATACGATTTCATGTGTCACTGCCATTTTTAAAATTAGTTTTTGGAAAGTATCCAATTCTGATTTGACCTGCCTGTAGCCACAGCGTAATCGTCAAATATTTGAAGAAAAAAGTAAGTATCGTTTTAGATACGTTTAATCTATATATCACCACTAGAATGAAAAATAATTGTAAAAATTTTCAATTGTGACCTGACAGTCCTGTAGTCACAGCGTTGAGATTATCGTTGCAATTGATTGATTATTGAATGTCAAAGAATAAAGTACATTTTTAACACACAGCAAAATGTTCATATGAATGGACGTACGAAAAATAAATCATATCTTATTCACAATGCAATGAAGAGTTTCTTCTTTTCACCTGCCCTTATTTCTCGCGTTTAGGTAAAAAGTTTGTTGATTTTCAGGTATACTTATATAAAACATTCTTTTTGAAGATTAATTACAAAGTAAGATACTTTTATCTTTAACTGATGCGTAACTAAAAAAATATGTCGCGCAATAACAACTCAAAACGAAAAGACTGAGTTTGAAAGTTCACTTATTTTTATTTTTACTTTCGAAGACGGGAAAATTTCACTATAGGTAGCAAGGCTGTATGGTTACTAGTGTACCAGATGAGTTACGACAAAATTACTGCCTAATTACCAGAATATGACGTCACAATTTGTTCAGTTTTCAGTAGAAGAAGAGGATGATAAACTTTTCTTCTCCCGTTGCTAGGTAACAAAACAAGTGACATTGTTGGCTTCCGGCAATTTGCACCTTCCTCTCCCACAACAAGCAAATGTTTCCTTCTACAACTGCTTAAGCAAAACAATGCTACTTTTCTTTTCTAAAAATTTCGAGGACACAAACTACGAAATAATAAATTTATATACTGTTAGGTAGTTATGCGATATTTTACCGACTGCTCCAAGCTAATATCATGTGAAATTCTTCAAGTCACAATAACTTCAGAGCAAAGCTGTCCGGTGCAATCTTTCTACACAACGTGAGGCTGGAAATAAAATAAATGTTTCAGTTACCGGAGTGTAGATATCTATCTAAAATTACTGGGACAATCATACACTTAGCTGTTGAATCCTCTGTTGCTGATATCCACTGGTGATGTTTCAGTTCAACTTTGAAGCGTAGTACACAGTCTATGGTAAGTGTGAGATTGGAGCACGGTCCTGGCTGATACAAAATGTCACCTTAACCAAGATGCTGGGTACAAACTGACTTCGTCAAAAGGGATTCCACACTCACCTGCTGATCTCCACTGCACACGCATTCATCGGTAAAGTTTCAATCGTATATACGCCGGAAATTTCTTCACATGCAAATTTTCTCTCGCAACCATTAACGCGTAATTCGTTGTTCTGCCGGTCCATCGTTTCCATCCTTGGACCTCCGCTCTGTCACTAGGTGGGATTGAAATTATCAGTCTTTCACTACCTCCACTAAAGAGTACGATTATATATATATATATATATATATATATATATATATATATATATATAT
>JAGDQP010049120.1:0-14579 GCA_022664845.1 Lepisma saccharinum | reverse complement strand
ACCTTCACATAACAAAAGTAATTTGTTTGGGGGTGTACTCGATTATAATCACTGCACGACCCTAATATTCTTAACTTTTTCATGCAATCATGTCTTTCATATTCTCGCTTGAGATTCAACACGCTACGTTAAAGCAAGGTTAGGCTAGATTACATCAAATGCGAAAAAGTTAAAAGAGTACAAGGGCCCTGAAGTGTTTACAATAGAGCAGCTCCGTGATAGGTTACATTACCTGGTCCGCACTATACATAACATTACACTCTTTTAATTCATGTGTACGACGTTAGACATGGGTAATTAACAAAGGTTAAGTTGCTTGCGTAAGAGATAAATGTGTCCCTATTATTTAGGATAAACTTTACTTCTGGGACCCCAGGTTCCGCCAGCTATTAAAGACATATGTACGGTCTCTACGTCATTCCCTTCCAAATAATTTAAACTGACACTTTTATAAAACCTAATAACAACCAGAAATTTATAACGTATTATGAAAAATTATGTCTCATTATTATTTCGTTAAATACGCACTCTAGTTTATCCACAGATGCGGAACTACATGAATGCTTTGTATGGCGCGTATTTATGCTTCAAAATCACGGACTACAGTGTTGAAAGAGCAAAGACAGGTTAGAGAAATGTAATGTGAGATATTTTTATTACACGCTATGCACATTGCCTTTAACACTCCATCGTACTTTCCGCTCTTTCACTCTCATTTCATAATTTGAAACTGTTTTATTTTGCTTTTCAACTCTTCCACATGCTTTGCAAACATTACATTTCTCCTGTAAATTTTACACATTTAGGGCCCCAAAGTAAAATTTGTCCATTATTTCTAATGAAGCTGATCTGAAATCAGTTATGTATCGCGTGGGCCACAAATCACCGTAAGTCATAACAACTGGTTTCCCCAAACGATTGTATTTATTAGCGGAAATTTATCGAACTATTAAGAAAAGTTGATTAACGTTTAAAAAAAACTAAAATACACACATATTTAATATCTTCAAACCCACACGTTACTTTTTCCTTCTTCAAATATGGCTTCTAGCCGCACAAACGGTGGATACGTTACATCCGAATGTACACAAGATGTGCCGTCGATACACACCCTTCATTACGCCCTACGCCGCTCAATTCGGATAGCAACAACGGCGCATCAAACGGTACAACGGCATAATCAAGGGTGCTAAATGGTGGATTCGGATGAACCTTCAATTCACACAGTCCGTTCTTCCAAGAATCGGAACCTTAAATAGAACACTACAAATAAGTACGATAATTACTTCATTTAATTCAATGCATTCGGAACTGGTTCTTGGAATATAGATGATATCAATACTGAATTTCATTCCACTAATTCTAAGAATAATCCAGCTTACCAAGATGGCGTCAGGACATTGTAAGTTCCAATAGCATATGGCTCTAAACTGCAAACTCAAATTTAAGAACTCGCATTCTATTTTCAGACTCGTACGTCGTATAATCACTCTCTATATACTTTTAACATTGCAAATATTCGACGGGCGTATGAATAATTGATGATACCAGATGAAAAGACATACCGTTGCTGCACTCATTGTAATAGCTCCTTTCATACGTTATTTTCTTACGTCATTATTCCAGTGACCATGCCTGTAAGTGGATTTCCATTGTCCAAGTACCGTACTTTTTCTCAGAGAATTTGAAGGTTTCGAAGATTAATTTACACCTCTTATTGTGCTTAGTTGTTGATAATATTTCCTAAGAGGCTTTTCTAATAATTTTAGATGTTTCCTGTCTACGGCTCACTTGTGCCCTAAATAAGTATATTTGTTTGTTGCATTGTCTCTCTGGTCATTTTGCTATGTGCGCATCTGCACAGCTAATGAAAGATTTGATTCTTTCATATTCGTTTTGGTTTGGCCTTAGTTCTGTGTTACTTAACTAAGCACTAGTAATTTTTTTAGTAAATGTGGTTAAGCAATGTCTGATAGTAGATGCTCTCTTTGTGATTTGTAGTTTCTGAAAATTAGTGTAACAGGAGCGCTTGTATTCTCTTTTCTGTTTCTCGAAGTGATTGAGCCTCAGATACCTTGTGTTCCCCTTACTCCCTGACTCGGAGAGACCTCTTAAGGACATTACATCCTTTGGCTATCTATATCCTATAGAGTAATAGTTTTATTTATTTTTAGTCATTACTACTTTTTATATTATGCTTTAATCCGTTGTTTCAGAAGGAGGATGGGGTAGGATGAGCCCACAAATTTTTGTTAACTGTTTTTGTTATTTATTTTTCTCTAATCTAAAGTCTACGCAATAGGTGTAGGGTTGTTTGGAGCACTGACAGTTTCGTAATTAACTTTAAACAGAATTTTAAAATCCGCCTTCCAAATTGTGTTTACGCCATTTTGTGTTAAGATTAATACGTTATCAATATCAATCTGCTATCTTCCTTGTCAATATTTTTTTAGTGTTCTGACTAAGCGGTAGGTCCTTTCATTCAGGCTTATCCATCTCCATTTTTATTTCTTCCAATATGTGAGAGGAGAACATTTTTGGAAGGACAAGAACATATAACAGCAGAAAGCTTTTGTTGTAGTATTTGTTTGTCAAGATAGAGGAGGAGAAAGTTATTTACTCTTAATGTAGCTGTCTTGCTTATTTTCATATGCAAACTGCTACCTTTATTTTCTGCTGAGTTCTTGTAATGATAATATATTTTTACCCACGACAGAATTGAACTCATGGTTCCCAGAGCTTCTGCTGCTGAGTTGGTTGAGCTTCTTCTTATTAATAATTCTCAAAGGGTTATGTTCCCTACGATGGACTACATACTTAGTAATTCATCAATGATTAGTTTTGAGACGGAGAGTATATTGCATTAATATGGAACTAACTTTGGCAGCAACAGAAAATTTAGTCTTAAAAATTAAATAGCAATTTACTTGGAATTACTGCCCTCCCAATGGACTCAAATATTCCAACCGGTGAAAGTGTCTGAATTCATCACTGCGCCTACCCAAAACACAATACGCTATACAATGTTAATAAAACAATTAGATTCAACAAAGAAACTTCGACGTGAAATACAGTCAAAATTTTCGCACACGCTGCCAGTTCCAGTAATCGATCTTTATGTAATAAAGGTGTACAAAAATCCACCTGTTTCCTGCCAATAACTTCAAGAATTGAATCCTCCAATTTTGAAAGGAACTAAATAAAAATTCCTGTTTCTTCAATGCAGAAGAAAACCATTATGTTCTTAGAGTATTCTATGAAACAAAACGAAATTTGAGGGGGAATCATGATTTTTGTTTAGTATGAAATGCACCCAAGATCACACACACAATTCCTGGCTAGGTGAAGTCAAACCTGCAACACCAAAACAATCCCGAAATATAAATAGAGTACCCACGCAACGCATCTGACCAAAACTCTAGCTCCAAACATTTTCTACACCCCAGACGAGAGGTGCAGAAATGTCTTCCAGATTTAAAAACATCTGGGAAAGAGGATTCCAGATCCTTGTGATCGTTGCGAAAAAAAACACAATAATTTAGAACGAGGGAGGAAATACCGATAAGGCAACACCTCCAATCTTTTTAACTAGATCATGGTTCATACTCTCAAGTACCAGCTGGTTCAGATTAGCGATAGATTAAGAAAGGAAAACGCAAATTCATACTTGGGAATAATCTCAAACGATCATACGCATATCAATTCATATGTGACTCATGCTGCGTCTTTACTCACTTCGAAGTCTACAGGGTGGCAAAAGACCATGTCTTACCTTTACCTTAGTAGGGCCTACACCTGTAGTCCGGAATTGCAATTAATGAAATAAAGACGACGAACACAACGAATGACGGTCGCAACTCAATCTAAACGTCGTGTCATAACACAAAAATGCAAATAATATCCATTCACTTAAATCACATACTGGAGTCACTTCATATATCAATGCAGTATATGCAGAAATCAATATATGGTCCCTTTCCCAAGTTATCACACCTCAGCTGGCCAAAGAATCCTACCACTGACCTACGGATTTATGAACCAACCTAATCTAATTAAAAACGCATCACTCAAAACGATAGGTTTACCGAAACGGAGAAATAATTTAGCATCGATTGCTATCAAACTTCACGTAATGATTCGTAGTTAAATTCAGATGAATATCATGGCAAACATTCAATAAATCACTGCACATCATAAATATTATTATACACTGTATAAGGATTATCAACTAATACCTTAATTCGGACCTAGTTAACTGAGAGGTTTTCTATACTATGTTCATTGAACAGATTGTTCGAAGAAATATTAAAATTTCAAAATTTCAATTTATTCATTTGAATTTACATATTGTAAGATTTCGGAGTTAATAATTTCATAAAATCTGAACAGAATTACTATTGTGCTGTAGGAAGCAAACAAATTTGTATCGTCTATCTTGTATTCATTGAATTAATTAAACCGAAACGAAAGTTGGTTTGTCAGATATAAATGTCCATAATTTCCATGAATTTCACTGAAATTTTCACAAGTTAGTCCCAAAATATCGTTAATCAATTTAGAAAAGTTTTATTACATAATTACTTACAGAAATGAAGTTATTGTCCAAAACATACCTTAACGAAAGAAACAAGTTGGGCTTATAATAGGCGTGACGTCATTACAGATGATTACTACATTATACAATTGACGCTCTGAATAAATCTTGAGTATTCAAATATAATTTATAAAAGTGACTATTGAAAGGAGAATAGTGGCTGGAGTTGAAACGGAGGTTAATTTACATCATTATTAATTTTATTATTTGTCGAATTATTAAATTTACAATTAACGGCATAATTTCATCGAAAAATTGTACGCAAAATTGATCGAACAGATATGTTGCTAATTTGACTAGTAATGGGAATATACGGTAGCTATTTACATTGCTAACCATGAATTTCAAAACGATTTGTAAACTGGAGACGACAAATTAGGTATATGATTATTAGAATCTAACGATCCGATATTTGAAATGCAGAAATTCGGTCAATAGCGGCCTCATACTGAAATTTAGAACATGTTACCCATTATGACAAATAATCTCAAAACAAAATAATGATAATTTTATTGACGTGAAATTTGGAACTAACGTTGTCGAGATGTACTGTCTTATTAGCACTCGTATGAATTATTTTCTTCTTACAATGATTAATATATATTTGACCGGAATGGACGAAATCAGTCGAAATATTCTTCAATATACTAAATTTGGCATTTATAGTTATCATTCGTAGTTAGGGTTCTGGAAAAGCAAAATTACTGAAAGCCCAAACATCCGTCCTTCTGGTCGGAAAATTGGAACTGAAAACTATCATGGTGGGGAGGGCAGTTTTCCCATCAAAGAAGAAGAAGGCTGATTCACACGAATCAGCAAGAAACACGGAGCCAAGCATTGACCAATCAAGAACAAGCACTAGATCCAAGTCAATGCTGCGTGACTAACGAATACCTGAATTGATAACGACTGAAAACCAAAACAAAAATAAAACGAAACACGCTCATAGTGTGACTAAAACCAAACAAAGAGAATGAGTTAAAGAGAGCACGAAAGGAAACAGAAAGTACTAAGAAAATGAAAGGGGAAGAAAATTAAAAATGGAACAGCAACTAGGCTGTTATAAGTATATAAGTAAAAACGTATGGCTGAAAATTCGTTTTGTTTGATAGAATACAGTAATAATGCTAATGGTTTTCTTGTGTACTCAAATCGTAGAATTTTTTACTTTGTTCCTTTTAATATTCGAGTATTCAATTGTGAAGATTAATAGTTGTTGTAACAACGAAACCCGTACAGTGAAGCAACTGTGAATAACACTACATGCACTTCCAACACTGAGACACGTGGTTTGTGAACAAACAACGAAACTGTATTGAAAATTCCTATTTCTTTGAGGAAATTACTACTACTTCCAAGAAAGTAAGAAACAGACTCTTTCTTGCGATGATTGACTTCCCACAGCAATAACAATTATCGAAAAGAAAGTGAAACTTGACAAAATAAAACAAACAACTAAGATTGCAAGAAAACAAAATAAAAAATCTCCTCTCCCTCTCTCACTTTCTTTCTTTATTTCTCGACTTTTTAGAAAAAAAATGTATCGTTTTTCCTTCGCAATTAACAGAAATGCAAGCAAAAAATTGAAATATGGTTATTACAGCACATTTAGAGCAGAAAAATTTAGCAATATGCTATTGCATGCTCCAAGGTACGTTCCTTTTCGCAGAAGCAAAATATTCTCATCTTTGTTAGTTACAGTAGGCATGTATTCAAATATCATGGCGAAAAAGACTTTGTATCGGTAGTAACATTTTGAATGTTTTTAGTTAAATAGTGATTCCAACTTATGTAAAAATGCCGATAACGTACTCGGATCATTATACGCCTTTGAATACATTTGTATTGTTCACGCAGCTGATATTGCTATGGTTTTTAGAATGCGAAAGACAATTTAATGATATTGATTAGACGAATCAGACTAGAAGCCGATTCATTAGCTTCTAGATTAGATTCTAGATTAACTAACACCTGTATTCATTATTGTATCTATCTATTAATTAAGGAGAAAATCCACTTTTGTATTCTGTATAGTTCTAAATTGGTTTTAAAATAAAATCTGTACTTATTGTATTTACAAAAATCAACAGTTTGTAAAGATCACCACCAAAATGTACTGCAAAACTAATTTATAAACATACGAAAGTAGCAAAGAAACAATAAATAAGTAGTGGAAATTAAACTCGTACCAACTTCAACTACAGCAACAATAAACACGTCATCCTGATGCAAGCTTAACTAAAGCCTGACAGCTTTAATTGTTGAGCAGTCATCATCAAAATCAAAGGAAAGGAAAGGAAAGCCGAGTTAGACAAATACAATAAACTTACCGTTCGAGAGCATCGCCTCTTAATTTATCCAAACGTTAATATTTCTTTCAAAAGTTTTCTGTCATTTTTCTCAACTTGATAAAAACTAAAGCACAAAGTATTGCACATTCATTAATTTAGGTAGATGTTTAATTTTCACATGCATGTTTAAAACCACGTATTGCGTTGATAGTCATTTTGTATTTATTGTGAATAATTTATGCGATATCTGCGGATCACTCTTGATTCTTATAAAATATACCAATATTTTTTTTATCCATAACACTGTATATTTTGATACTTATCGATTTTTAAAAATCTGGGTGGAAGCCGAAGTGACGAAAACGATTATATCTTGGTACTAGTTATGTGTTCTTTGTCTCGTTCAAAAGACTTACGTCAAATTTGCTAAATAAAATTCTTGAGTCTCCGATGCGTTCCAATGTTCCTTTAAAATCTACAGTTATTTTGAAAGCCTATCGAATATGTTTGTGTTAATATGTTTAGCAGGAGTAGAGAGAAGAATGTGTTTCTCTGTTATAATGTTATCATATCAATACACGTAAGATTCTCCACATTATCATCTCTATCAAGTCTATCACGGTAGAACGTCAAATTTGTTATCTCATGAACACATTCAATTAATTTAAAATGCGCTATAAGCTTGTTTTGAGAACTACGAGATAATAGAATGTATTTTACATGTATAACCAACCAACTTGTTGCTAACTTATTCTTGATCTTCATGTAATAACCCCAAGAATACTTACCAGAAGAGTGTTTGAAGTATCCTTAATTCCATCAGAGGATTGAATGAGTGCAAATTAGAGTACAAAACCCAGGATTCCAGTTCCTTCTCTCGAAAGTCTCTCTGAGAGACAGATTTAAGTTATGAATGGTTCTCATACCAACGAAGAATCTAATTGTTATGAAATAAACTCAATTGTTTCCAATTGAAGTAAAGAAACATTGTAGACGAATTTAAGAATTGCGATAGACTCAGGAAGACGATGAAAATGCCCTCTTAAATAAAATTTACTTGTATTATTCTTTATATTTTCATATTTATATGTTTTCTCTTAACAAGAAGAGAAAGCACCTAATTCCAAACATTCTGAAGATACGTTAAGGCATTGTACATATTGCAGAGATCATAATTGTTCTTGATTATTAGTAAAACAAGGTAAAAAATACATATTAATATAGATTTTATAGATCGTGTAAAGTTGGTACCTGAAGTGCCTTTAGTCTTTATTACCAGAAGGAAGTACGTTTTCATAGTCTTTTGAATCAGTTATCACTGATAGTGTATCTAAATGTCACCCTATCAGCATTGATATTTCTTAAATCATAGGGAACTAGAAACTACTAGGAAATATTAGGTAAGATGGAGGCTAACATGGATGGTACCAAACATACTAGTAGTGGAAAAGAGTACCGAAAGGGCTTAAATGTAGTTTAAAATCACAGGGCAAGAGCGTGTTTTGTTCATTTTTGACAAAATTGAGATACGAGTAGCATTAGTTTGCTCTTTGAATGACCATTCTAACAAACTACCATGGATGAAAGAATATGCATAGTCCGTCTATAACAAACAAAATCTTATTTGATGTGTACTGTCCAGATGTGCGTAATGCTGATTATGCAATTTTAAAACACTCTCCTGTAAAATCAAGAAAATTAATAAAGCACGTTTCTTTTATGTAGTGTTCAATTACTTAACCATAATTTACTAGACTTCAGGTTGATACATGTGTTGTCAAATATACTTACATATTCGTTCGCCATGTTACACAGACACCACTATGTAAGAGCTCCGTATCTTCTATGTTAATGGAATTAAAATGCATACACCCAATCGACTCTATACTTTGGAACTTATTCGTGTTCGTCCATTAATATTTTTCTAAATAATTATGTTTTGATCTTCTTAAAAGTCGACTATAAACAAGTCTTTCCCGATGACGATACTTACAAAGAGATAACAAAAACGTTGTTTCCTTAAGTATTCTCTTCTTCCATGTTTGGACTAGTACACTGGATTCATTCATTAGTCCAGAGCACAAGTCAGAAAAATATGAAAGACTAGTGGTTAAGCATGGCCTAATTATATATAAAATAACTGAATATCAATAATTACGTTCTACATAATTCATTGCATCACGGTACAGCTTCTGTTGCACATCACTCTATAATGTTAAGTAAATGGTTACGAATTGCATTTCTCATATGCAGACTGAATTAAATAGAGTGAAAATGAGAAAAATGTTCCAATTTTCTATTTCACATTACCTCTTCATCACTGTCATCGGTCAATTTTCTTACATATTTTTTGTTTCTTTGTTGAGAAAATTCTTCGTTCAGTTCATATGAGAATATTGCCTTCGGTAGCCTCCAAGCTGGAGACCCCATATTGACAAGGCCACTTATCCACCGATACCTGGTTTATGATATTCGGTCAATAAGCATTTCCTCTACTGAACAATTCTATTTGTATTCGCTTATCGGATACGAGCAACGAAATAAAAGTGTTTAGGTAATATCTGGTGGCAGTTTTCTCCATAGTTATATATAACTTACAATTTTTGTCGATAAACGTTGCAAGAGTCATCCATTTCGCTTTATTTTTTGAATTAATCTTTTCATTAGATAAGTCCTAATAGTTATTACGAATTCAGGTGGTCACATTGGAAGAGTCGTAAATGCCAAGAAATGAATTATTTTTCGGAAAAACAAAAGCATGTCTGCAGAGGTTCTATAAATAATTCAACTTCCACCCAGCAGCTTCTCTACCAACTTTCTCGTACTCTGCACGAACTCTTAATTCTTTCTATGTTACCGCCAATGACAAATACTACCTTTCCATGTAAGATCTCAAATTAGTAAAGTTTGACATTTAGGCCCCTTGGCATATCAACGCCTTAATATCCGCGTGGGATGCCAGCAAATTGTGATCGTAACGAATCTGAGGACGTCTTAAGATCATGCGAATGAAAATATAATTCATAGATGAATAATGATTCCGTTTTGGATTTTAAAATGTAGATTATGGCATGGAATCACATTTTTAAAAGACGAGTTGTTTGCTGGATCTGGTGGACAAGTTCCTTTTAGTGCTACCTGTTGTTTTCGAGAACATGATAGAAATAAAACTAAAACTCATGTGAAAAGCACTGTTGAGTCAAAATGTCCATAAAGTAAGATCGGTAAATTTTGTTTTGCTAACGACAATAGCTTGATTCGTTCACACGATTGTAAAATATAAAATTTGTATTCGAGGGTATCTAAGCTTATTTGCTTTTATTATTCATTTTTTTGGTAACGTCGATATCTTTCAAGGAAAATAAAAATAGTACAAACCATTTGTTGTTGACTGATATAATTTTGAAATATATCATTTTAATATAATTTCTGAGAAGTTAAAATCAAAATCTGAAAACATAAATGTTGCTGATAGTTTTAATGTAGCGCTCTTATTCAGCTGTCATTTGATATATGTACGCACTCCATATTACGTTAAATTTCACTTCCCCTTAGCTTCGTCGTTGATCCATTTCACTGGTTGGCATAAACCTTTTCTTATAAATTGTCGATTTTAGGAATTCCTAAACAGAGTTTCTACTTAACATTGTTGAATTCCCTCATGCGAGTACTAAAATGCCGTTTAAACATTCCTGTCTCCGCATCCTGCACCTTGATTCTGTACGGTCAAGTGTAACGGTGGAGACAAACGAAGCCAGACCCCGACTAATGTCAAGTCTAAAACTATATAAATACGTTGCACGTGGCAAAGTATCAATCACTTTTCCAATTACTATCACTAAAACAATTTTGGTAGTACAGTTGGGTCGAATTTCAAATAACTAGCGTATCAAGTTGAAGATGGACGCGTTACGTTATGTCATTGCCAAAGAACATTAATTGTTTACCGCTGTGTGACCTGAATTGCCCTGATGTGTGACAAAAGAAAACAGTTGACTCGTTGCGACTGCACGTTTAAGTTTGCGTGTGAAGGCGACTGCATTTAGCGACAGGGTTACCTTATTAGCTAAGCGGTGTGCGTAGCACCTCAAGATAAAATTTTCGTCACTACAAAACTAAATCTTAATTATCCATGATTTGGTAACAGTGAAGCGATGGGAGCGCCATTGAGCTGGTTGGAAGAAGAAAGGGGAAATAAAATTAGACGTGTTGGAGAAATGGCAGGAGTAGCATCATTTTTGTTTCAATGCTTCCTCAAACTCAGTCTGGTCAGAATTAAAAAGAATGTCAGTGTTTTAAAGAAACGAGGAAGTTTTCAGCTATGGGAGTAATTTTGGTGAATTGATTAAGAGAATCCAAGTTTGAGACTTTTAAATGAAATCAATTTGAGCACGTGATGTAACTAGCCAGTGAGAAGTATTTTTTGTAAACAAAGCTAGATTGGAGTTAGCTCAAGAAATTCAATAAATATAATGAATTAAATCAAATAAAAAGGCATCTGACTTAATTTCTGACGCAAATAAAACACGTGGCTATCATTGCTAAGGTAAATCTTAGAATTAATCCATTAATAGCTTCCTGTTGTCGATTATAGAACTCGGTGGTTATGTTCAGTCTTAGCTAAAATTGCAAATTATTACATTTCATTACTTTGTAGAAATATTGAGAGAATTAAAAATTGCTTTCATTAATTAACCGTTTGAATTAGAAGAATGTTGGAGTCACGCGTAATTGATTAATGGCTAAATTATAGTTTAAATGCTACTTCAATAAACCGGTTAAGATTCATTAAACAAAATAATTTAGAAGTTGGACATAGTCGCTGGGTTCCAGCAGAATTTGAGTCGTCGGTTCAGGTGTGTTATGAATTTGCAGAAATTGTGTTAAGTTTGTGTCCAGCACATGGCGCGAGAGTGTGAATGTGTGAGAATTTTTGGTTTGGTTTAATTGTGTCAATTTCAGTTTTGATTCAGTTTGGTTGATATATTTGTCGATTGTCAACATTTTTAGTCCGGTAGTAGTAATTCGTTTTCGGTAACAATTTAAAAAATACGTAGCGGAGCTTATGAACAGGTCTGCTTAGATTGTATTTTCGGAGGATTGTTGAAGTGGACATTTATCGACATTTATTCATTGGACTTTGTTGAAGTGGACATTTATTAATTGGACATAGTTTATATATATTAACCTTAGTTTTCGGAATCATTTGTTGAACTTTTAATGGCGTTTGAAGGGGCCATTTTTTAAATTTTGGTGTGATGTGGTGGGGTCCTCAGATGTGCGCTACTGTTCTTGTTTCTGTTTTTCGAAATTTCACTTCGATCGATCATATTGGCTGTACGGGAATTAATTTGAAGGGGATTTATGTGTTTTCTGGTGCTTAGTTTGGAAATTAGCGAGTAATTTAAATCTTTGAATATTTTTGGAGCAAGCGAAGTCGGGTCAGTTTCTCAAGTCTTTTGTTGGATGAGTGCACTGTTGTTGTTGTTGGATCAATTGAGATAATTGGCTGTAATTGTGAATATTTGTGCTTTGTAATATAGATTTAATTCTTCGTGGTTCTGATTAAAGTTGATGATTGGTTTTGTCGATAAGTTGGAAGATCGAGATTGAGTCAGAGAGAGAGAGAGAGAGAGAGAGCGGTTGTCGAGGTTGCTTGTTTGGATTGAAATGTGATTTTGGTAAATATCTGCCTGGCTGGAGTGACTTTGTCCATTAAACAAATTAACCAAAATTTTAATTTTTCTATCAAATCCGAGTAATTTTTGGTGATACTTGCTTCGTTGAGAGGTCTAATTGCGGATGGAATGTTCGTGTAAGCTCGGAGTTACTAATAATTAAAAGAATTAATACTTGGAAGATTTAATTCGGAATTTTGAGGTTAGAATATTGTTTCCAGGGAAAGGTTCTGATTGTGATAAATTTTTACGTTCAAACGTAGGGTGCGTCAGTTGATTTTTATTTTGAAATTACAAATTAAATATTAGGTCTGAGAGACAAATTCTAGCATAAATATATTTGCAATTGATTGTTAAATAAGTAATTAAAGGCAACATTTGACATTTTGATTCTAGCGAGCGGGACTTTAAAAATTGTGGAATCTTTGTCTCCCCCTTAAAAAATATTTCAATAATTTAATTCGTAAGGGTATATTAAGCTTGATTATTTTCAAGATTAGACCTAGTTCTATTTTAATTACTGGATTCTAACCTGATATTATTAATTTGAAAATTAGATTGTGGAAATTTCTGAATTTTTGGCAATTTGAACCGAACTTAAATGAATTGTAGTTATTCGATGTTATAAGTTCGCAGATTGAATCTTTGATTTTAGTTATGTTATTACTTATTAAATGTTGTATTTAGAAACAAATACTAAAACTGATTGAAAATAGATTGTTCAATGTGAATTATCATTGAGTCTATACATGGATTATTATTTTTATCTAAGATTTGTAATAAATTCAATCAAGTGGAGCCATTTTCTTTCATTTAGTTTTATCTTGAAACAGTTTTCCCTCAATCGTCAGACTCTGTGACCATACAACCTGTTAGGCATCTTGTTATTCTCAACAGAGATATTTTTTCCTGAATTTTCACCACATCTTAGGTAATTTTTCCATGAGAGTTTACATGTGTCATCTCCTGTTGGGTATGTAAATGGTTAACCTATTAGAAAAACTGAAAATGTCTTGAGTAATTGTAATTCCTGAAAATCCGTGGCGGACGTAGGCAGTTTAGACAGAACAAAATTACTCCACATGAAGTAGGAAATAGGAAACTGCAATTATTTCACAAATATCATTGCCCTCGTTATTAGTATGATTTTAATATGTACAGGCATGGGGGGGGGATGGAATATTGCACTGTCTTCTTTTAATGGCATGCTTCCACCTTCGACTACCAAGTCATACACTAAATGAAACATGGGTACTTATAATGAAAAAACTGGTTTCCTTGTTTTCTTCACTGAATGCCACGACAGGTAGCCACTGTTGTTCTGACTAGCAAAAGAAGTAGGACTCTATTATGTTTGTTATTTTAGTGAATTAATATACTCGAGAGCTGTCTGTCGAGAGCGAGATTCAGCCAGTTTCTATCAGCTCTATGAAATCGAATTTGCTTCTCATCTAATGGTTAGCATAGATCGATTAATATCGGTAAATAAAGATGCTGTATATCAATAAGTTGTTTTGGATTTATGGTCCAAAAGTTGAACCTAAGCATAAGATGAGAAAATACAACTTTTGGTAAAAGCATAAATATCCAAGTACCGACCAGAGTCTAGGTGGAAATCCTAGATTCTTTAGTAGACTGACAGAAATTAATCAACATTCCGGCAAAAAGGCCGGCGTGAACATGACTCTAACCAGCACTGCCTCTTCGATGCTGATCAATGATCATTCAACTTACCCATTAAATTGGGGCGCCAGATAGCTGATCTTTTAGAGTATGCTTTTATCTTTTTATCTATTTGATGTTTTCACTCTCACCATACCTTAATATCATGATAAACATATAACTGACATATTCTTTAGAAATTTTCAGGACCTCCTCAAAATGTAGATTACTCTGCGAAACCGTTAGTAGTTTTGGATGTTGGCTTATTATTTAATGACTAGAATATATGGCATGTTATTATTACGAGGGGCATTCCATATTGATTTACACTTTTTTCTTCTTTCAGGGTTCACC
>JAGDQP010049119.1:2970-14579 GCA_022664845.1 Lepisma saccharinum | reverse complement strand
CACTGTTATGCATGCGATGTCAGCAAATTTGGGAAAATGGCTAGAGATACCCTTTATAGTGAACTTCCCATATTTTAAATGAGACATTAATTTGCTCAATGGGGAACAAAGGAAAAGGCAGCGCCCATTCACGTTTTCCGGCATTCGGTGTCCCAACCGTAATGGAAACATTAGTTAGACTGGGTGAGTAATAAGGTTTGCTACGTCGTAATCAAGGGGTACCGGATTCGATACCCAGTGGGAACAAATTCGGAGTCCACTGTAAACTGTAGGTTCCGTATTTAGGACCTCTTCATCACAACCAACCATCGGTTGACCTTATCCAGGGACCTGTCCCTGGGCAGAATACCTATGAACATAAATAACGTCTGTAGTTTATGTACTTTTGCGTGGTGATTTGTCTACTTGTTCAAAAGGAGATCAATCCACGTTGAAAGAGGTGTTTAATAAGCATATAACTTTGCATCGAATTCGGATTCAGACATATTCTCCTGTCCGATTTGTATACACTTGGCACACCCAGCTTTGGGTATTGCTAACCCAAGTTCGATTCATAGTGGACGCTCACGCATTTGTCGTGTTTACTCAGCATTTCGTTGGAGCGGACTTCGATCACAAAAACCAGGCTATCTTCTGCGCTAATGACGCAACGCCCAACTGAGTGATTTGGAAGGCAAAGACCCAATTTGCGCCGCGGAGTTCAGTTCAGAGTACAATAACAGTTTTCTCAGTGCATTCAATTCCCTGATCACAATATACTCTTAATCAGTTGTATCGTTCACCTTAATTCCCATACTAGAATTTGAACGAGTATTTTTTGTGCTAAGTAAACCTGTAATTTGTGTTGATTACCCCATGTTTTAGTTCTGGCAAGAGTAACGGTTCAACTTAATTGTACACAACATTGTATTCAATTTCACCCGATGGGATGAGTACACTTGCTCCTTCCTTGGTTGAAAAGAAGACTTCGATTTCATTAGCGTAACCCGGTTTCCAATTTCCCTCTGGTGCATAAAATGCCGCCCTACTGGTTCGTTCTCCTTTCCGAAGCAGGAAGCAACCTACCACAGGGTTGCCAACTGACAATCATTGTCATTGATTGTATAAATTTTCGTTTTTTTAAAAAAATATAGGCCATGTGAAAGAAGTTTGTGTGTGAAAGGAGTTTTAATTTTTGCCATTTTTAGCAGTTGGCTTTGATTATTGTCTTAAGGAGATGTAATATCTTGACATGAAAATTTCGTTATGAGACTCAGTAATTGTTGTAGACATTTTATATATAGATATAGCCTACAAAGGTAAGCGTTGTGGAAACGATGAAAATGAACGATTCCATTCTGCAGTTCACCTCCAAGTAGTTTGAGATTTATACATGTTCTTGCCATCAAGACTTGTGTATGTTCTAATTCTTTCATATTGTAATATAAACAGGAAATAATTTTCATCGAAAATCGCCGCTTACAATGGAATGCTTTGACCTTGGATACAAGCCGATATTAGGTCTTCAGCTGTGGCTTGGGCGTATTCCATATGCTTGGAATTTGGTCGTGGTACCCTATAATCGTAGAACACGCGGCAGCCTGTTGAGGGTTTGATTGCCGTTGAAAATCACAACTAATTTGTCTGTGCGTTTTTTCAAAATAAAGGAGTCTGTTCGAAATAAAGCGAGTCAGTTTTGATAATGACAGCATATCTAACACTGGCTCTGGAGATGTTCAAAGTGGAATCCGTTACAAACATTGTATTTTTTTTTTTTTTTTAACTAAAGAGCCAGTGACATACATACACCCACAACATGGACTAAAATCGCTCCGGAGGTATATCTCAAAATCTTAAAAAATGAAAGGTGTCTCCTTGTTCGACTGTACATAGCATCTGGTAATATGTAAAGAAACAAGGACATTAGCATATATGGTATAAAAAAAAAAAAGGTTGTGTGTAAACTTTCTTAGTCATGCCTTGGTAAGTTCGTATCATACTGTTCTTTACAGTTTATACACAGTAATCTACTTATCTCCTTTGTTTTCGTGTTAAACGATATTTGGTGTGTGTGTGTAACGCAGATTTGCAGGTGGGAGGAGTATAAGACATTCATTGCTCACGTATTATTTAGAGGTAAGTTAAATCGATAAGTGACAAGTCATTTGTTAGTCAAAGTAATACGGTCAGTCTGCTTGGATTAGCCTACAAAAAGAAATATATATTTTCCACATTCCTTTTAAGATGAGTATTGTTAAAAGCGTTATCCGTAGATGTTACTAATATATTAAACTAGCTGGAGAAAAAGACTTACTTGCATTGCATCCTCATGTTTCTTGGCTATAGTCATTGTGACAATTCGAGATCTAAGAATGTACTTCAGGACTTTGGATGTTTGTGTTAAAACCATGCTCCCGCTGCCCATCCTGACTGGCGAGTTTTCTGAGTCCACCCAGCGAATTACTCCTAAAATAAACCGTAACTGTCAATCTCTTCGCCAAAAGTTCTTGCATGTAACGTATTGAATCTTGGCTTCGTACGTAGTAGGGACATACAGCCTAGAAATATACAGTGATTTAATTAAGCGCTAATAACGTTGGTAACAAATGTTTTTCACTGTTAACGCAACACGTAGTCTTGAAGAAGCAGGACTGCTTTCGATTTGAGAGAACGCTCCAAGATCAGAAGTGATAACGAGTGTAAATATCAAAACAATTCTGATGCAACAGAAGTGTTGTAACCCTTCTTTCGTCATTATATTTTGTTTTCCATCTAATTATATTTATCAGTTGTAAAACAAATGGGAAGAACTTGTGTATTCTCGTACATGAAATTAATTTTCTACTCAAAATTGTACTCTGATTTTGTGCCAATACACTAGATTTTGGTGGAGAATGTTTCATGTAAACTACAGCATGGATTTTGAATGAAATAAGCTTGAGGTGGCACTTTTCAGCAGCGCAGTTGCAACTGTTGGATCCGTCCTAGTTGTTGGTAGAGCTCTAGCTTCGGTTACCGGTAAGGGATCAGAATTGAACCAGCAGGGGGAAGCTACTTGACTAGAGACTGGGCTCACAAAAATCAGACACACGGCTACGAAGAGGAGTTACATTCATCCCGTAATCCTTATTTGAACGTAACACAGCCGCCCAGTTTTGTTGTTATACTTGATACTTAGTTTTACATGATCCTGAAATAAGAAACGTATACAGTAATGGGTCTTGTAACATCTAACCGATCGATATAGGAGCTGTGTACAATATAGCTTAGGGATTACCACGTTGTACAGTATTTTTAGCCTTGGAAATATCTTCCCACCAGCTAACGTTTGTGAATTTAATAGTACTTGATGCTAGTGAAGTATGCTGGCTGTACATACGAGTAGGCACTTCTTGTAACTGGTAGAGCACATGGAAAGACTCATTAAACTTCAAAAACAGAAGTTAATGCATTTCATTAACCATTTCATACAATTTATGTTTCGAGAATTCACCAGTGCCATGTAAAAGATTTGTCGGTCTCATTGTAGGTATCTTGTTTCGTGTGTGCTTGTGTGACTGAAACCAGCATAATTAGGACGTAACGTCCTTCAAGCGCTGATGCAGATATAATTAAGTTAGCTCATTGTCGCGCTATAAGTTACGTTATAGCACTGTATTTGAAAATTTAATATTATATATGAGTGTGAAAATTTAACGGGATTTACCTGATATGTGACTTGGTTAATAGTTCACGTTTTGTGTACGGTTAGAATTAAACCTTGGTGCCATACCAGGTTGCGTGTTTAGTACGAGGTGTGTTCTGAACGTAATTAATGCATGTGATGGCATAATTTCTTAACGAACAGAAGTTGAAAGGCGTAACTGTTCTAACATCGCATCATAGACTGCAACAAGTCAACAACTCGCGAGTTTCTTATCAGATCCAGGTGTTTAAAATTCGATTGAAACCTGCATGTTGGAAATGGCTATGTCAGTTATACCCACTCTCCTCCCTTTCAATATATCTTCAAATGGAGGCATTATCCCGCTAGGAAAAGAATATTAGCTTCTCCCGAAAAATTCCTATAATAAGTTAATGATTTATGTAGATGAAACCATGGGTTATGTGATAGTTGCGACCTGGGCTACTCGTAAAATATTGGGGTAATTATAGACTCACTCTCCCTCATAAGCAGAAGTAAGCAATACCCAACCCTCTATCATTGTGCTTACGTAAGACACATAAAAAAATGGCAGATGAAAAGGCAAAGGTTCAACCCTTAATACTTGAACGACCTCTTAACTTTTTTTTTTTCGAACTTACATGTGCATTATGGTGTTATGCACTAAAATGACCTTTAAGGCCAGATGCCCATTTGTGATGAGAAGCAACCATTCTCGCCGCTCGTTATAGAACTATGATACTTTCAGGGATGTATAAATGAAAAAAAAAAAAAAAAAACAAAAGACTACAAGAAAGATATTGGTATTATTTATTTATATACATTTTCTATACGGAAACAGTTTAGAGGTAATTTTAAACACTTCAGTTGCAGTTAAGGTCAGGAAAAAAAAAATGCTTGGGTTTTTGGTGGAGAAGAAGGCTGACGTCACACTTTTATGACCAGAAACACAGTTTTGTATGCCTGTATAAAAGTGGGATAGCTAGCTGTCCAACCATGTCGAAGGACCGTTAAATGACGTCATATTGCGTTTGACAAGTGCGTGCTGCAGGAAGGCGGAGAACTTCAGGATTTTTGTTGTTCTGAGCCACTTCTTTATTCCCTCCCTCTTGTAGTTGTAGATAAGCAAGAGTTCTTCCGAACGGATGACCCTTATACACATGCATGGGTCTTAAAATATATATACTTTCCTCAAATAATGCAGAAAAAGTGTGTGATAGTTCGGAAACTAGGTCAAAATTTTCCATACCGTAATGGAACCTACTTGAAATAAAACTTTTTGTTTTTTTAAAAAAAGAGAAATTTTCGTGGAAAAAGAAAATAAGCTCCACCTTCTTTGTCTTCCAACTACCTTTAATGCGGTATTTCCATTATTTTGGAATTCATTATTCTTTCAGTACAACGTAAAACAAGATATAATATATTTTAATGATTTGTGTTTGTGTTAGAGTGATCCTATGCAATGATTCGTGGTGCAGATAAGTTCGATTTCCATTTATTATTTTTGAGAGAGGCACCCAAGCTAACTAAAGCTTATACGTACAGTATATGCATTGTAAAAAAAGGAAAAAAAGAGCGACAGACAACGTATAAATATTAATATAGTTGCTGCATGGTGAGTGGTAATGCTCGCTGTCATGACCTGGTGCGGACACAAGTGGTTTCGAAGGGCACTGTAAACTGTAGGTCGCGTCCTATGACGTCATGTTCATCCAATGAGAGACAATGGCAAAGGGATCTTCGGATCATGGACCTGTGCAGATTGCAGAACACCTATCATCGTTAGTAGTACTAGGCACTTTACACATCAATAATTTCCGTACTGCCGCTCCGATCTCTGAATACAGGAATCCGGGTCGTTAGCTCATCAATACTTGGCCTTACACGATCAGGAGGTAGGATTACTAGGACGTTTTCAGAGCACAGTTTAACTGGAAAATCACAACTGAGAATTCAGAAACATTGTCGAATGGAAGCGTTCTTTGCTATTTCTTTTTTACTTCATTGAATATAAAAAGTTTATATATATATAAAGAGATAAGGTAAAAGATTCGGGAAAGAATTGACCATGGCCTTATTCAAGGTACCATCCCAGCATTTACCTGATGTGACCAAGGGAAACCAGAGAAGAGAAAAAAAGACTTGTCTTTTGAAACGAGAACGGCTGGTTGTAGGCACTAATATTAACTGTTTTCAAATCATGACAGTATTGCTGATTGTGTAATGTTAAAGTAAAGTAATGGTACTCAATAAGCATATTTTGTGATTGAAAAGAATGGTGGACTTTCTAAAGGAATGGTATGTTTTGTTTCGTGTATTGCGAGACAGTTTTATCACCTCAAGCAGTTGTTCAGCCTCTCTCCATGATTTCAGTACACAAAAAGGAAATTACCCCATTTTTCTACTCTGCGTTCGTTATTAATTATTATTACAGAGTTAATAACGTAGTTTTAATATGGTTTTCAATGTTGTTCTATTTTCATGTGTTTATTATATCTGCACATTAATTTTTTACCTTTGCATTGTGTGTGTGTATTCTCTTGTCAGGACGTTACTATCTGTAAAGAAACCACTTTCTTCGAAGTTCAATCAGTGAACAGATTCTTTTAACAAGTAACTTCGGAGTGGATGGTCCAGTTTAAGGAAATCACTGTTGTTTGTGATCAAAATCTCAACACGGTGAAAATTGAATCTTATCCTGCTCAAATTTCAAGCCTCCGTACATACGCTGCGTGTATGTGTGAGTTTTTATATTAATAAAGGTACTGGACACATGACAAGCAATGACGGGATTTTGGAAAGTGGCCCCAATAATACTTGTGAATGTATTAAATGAACTTCTCAGCTTTGGACATTTTTTTTTAACCTGATAAATTAGTATACCCGTAATTTATGACGTCATATGCGTAGGCAATTACGGTGGTTCTAATTTGTCAGCTAAAATAAACAGTCAAAATCTCAGGTAGCTCATTTTATACATATTCACATGTATTATTGGGGCCGCTTTCCAAAATTTGATTATTGCGTGTAATTTCTCCAGTATCTTCAAAAATATGAAAACTCTCACACACGTGCAGCATAGGTAGACTTCTTAATTAAAATTCCTGAAATTCTTTTGGTTATAATGAACACAGAAAGAAGTCTACTCGGTTTCAATATTTCTGGCGTTGTGTGCGTGTGCATGTATCTATCCGGTTCAGCTATTTTTACCAATGACCTAACAGTCTATGCGACTATTCTGACAGATTCCGTTAATATGCGTTTATGACCTTGCTGTAAGTACTGTTGAATAGTACACCAACTCCAACTTAAAATTTAGACATCACAGTGCTTGACTGTCCAAAATTCCGTGTAGTTCTTCCCCACTAAAGACCAAACCCGCCTAGATGCAGTATGTGATGAACACGTGGCGAAGTATTATTAATTCAAGGTCTCGCCCTTTCTGTCACCTTGGAGACCAACCACCTCAGCAAATTGCAACGTAGGCGGGTTTCGATCCGGTGGCATGTGAATATGAAATAAAGGAAGGGCGGAGGGGGATATAAGACTGGTGCGGTCGGTGTGCTTCAGACCTCCGCGGAGTTGAATGACCTTTTGTTGTGGCTTCTAAACAGCTGAGTTGAGTGTAATACAACGGCTAAGAGCCCGGGAGGCAATCGCATGTCAATGGAGGACACCGGAAATAAAAAAGGTCATTGTAATATGCTGCTCAGGCTGTTTGCATTATTTATTTACTGTAGGTGTATCATTAGTCGGACGGGAGGGCGTTTCGGCTGCACCTGAATTCAGCACGCAAAAGCATGATCAATTTTTCTTTGCTTACAGTTTTTTCGGCCATGTTCTTGGAAACGGCAATTAGAGCGAAAAGCAAGTTTCTTCCTTGATAGCTCTTTTATAGATTGTTTAGGAAAACAAGATTACTGACAGTAAAGGTGTTTTGAATTCCGAAAAGCTAGAATTAGGAAAATGATACAGGACTTCAGAAAATCTGCATGTTTAAAATGAAAGTAATTATTTGGCGAAAAACTGAGCGGTCGTAACTCAGTTGTAAGAGCATTGGCTTCGCGTTCAGGAGGTCCTGGGTTCCATCCCAGGGGCCGATCATATTGACCGGGGAGTTTTCAGCAGTTTCCCCTCACTCACAAATGCTGGGATGGTACCTTCAACTTAGGCCCTGGCCAATTTCTTCCCGCATCCTTTCTCCTATCCTTTGACCTAAAACATAGATGCCTAAAGATCATCAATTAATTAAAATTGGCGAAAAGAAGCTGCATTAATTCTCTTCTTCACTAAGAATGATGGAAAATCAGACACTTCTCACCACGTGCTCTCCTGAACCTTTTATGAATATAATAATGTCGGAATTTTGAAGGTACCGATTTTTCAGAATTTACTTCTGACTTTCCAACATACACAACTGGATAATCCAATACTATTAAGGAATGTAACCGAACCTCCTTTGTCTAGTGGATAATGTCATGGACGCGGGTTCGAGTTCCGCTGCCGGCCATCCTGATTCCTAAGAGGTTTTCCAGGGCTTCAATTCAGCTTCACCAGGGAATGTCCAGTTAAAGCTATGGTCGCTACTTTCATAACTCGTTTCTACAGAAGTGCTTTCGACCTACATTTTATACTAGCAAAGGATATGGGAAAGTTCTGTAACTCTGTTACGTACAGGTATTAATTAGCACAAAGTCTTAATATTAGATCCTAATACAAGTGCATATCTTTTATTGTAATTTCACAGTACTCCCACTTCACCCCACAGTATATACATGCATAATAAAGGAAGGTCCTTATTTGCATCCGACTAAGATGGATATTCGAAATTCGAACATTTGCAACGCTGTACAATTTTCATATTTCTTCAGTTGTGTGTGAATATGTACAGTTAATTGAAAAATATGGTTCACACATTGGTATTTCAGTTGCATAGCATGGGTTAGATGGAAATGTTGATAGTGCTGTGAAACTGAATTATGGTATATCCAAAGCTATTTGTATCCATGAGTCATTTGAAATACCTGCGTTCGTATTAGAAAATTTCTGCGACAAACCAAAAAAAGACAGGCTGGATAACTTTGATTTTGCACATTCCATTCACCAAGATCTCAAATAGAATCACGAATATTATTTCCAAATAGCCATGAATTGGAAGTGAATTTGTAGTACTCAGGAACTAGGCTCATTTTATCTCCTCAAGCGTTGAAAGAATATTTTATGTCTAAACAATTCAGTGTCTTCCCTTTGTTTCTTTGAACTTTGTGTTTCTTCTTTCAAACTGAGTCGTCTGTATAGTTGAAGGGCGTTTCCGTTTCTTCATCGCTGACTCACTCACCACCATTCTCTTCAATGTCTTGCGTGGTGAATAAGATTTTAGGAGCAGGTGTTTTTCAGCCACGCAGATTCGCTTCAAGGGTTTTTCGATGTGCTTACATTGTAAGTTACATTTCAATATAATGATGGTAAATGTTATTGCAGGTTGATGGATGGTATTACAAAGATAAAATGTATGCGAAGTGATACTAGTTCTGGTCATAAATTTTATGGAAAAGAAAGTTGCTGTGATGAAAATATATTATCGTTACGTAATATTTTATTGAAGTTTGTTACGTAGAGGAAGAAAATTACACGAGTAACAGTTCTATTGGGAAACTGGGTGGTCCAGATGAGTAGAACGAAATAGGAGTAGGAATGCTATCTCAGTCTTCCCGATTTTTCGTGAAGATTAAAATCAAAATCTTATCTTTCCACGAATTTCTGCAGATTCATTGCAGTTGCTGAGATGTAACTCAGCTTGGTTGGTTTCGCATTTGGAATTTTCTGGATTCGCGTCCAGCGGCCTCTCATCTTGATAATCCCCCCCCCCCCCCCAATTTCCCTGGTCGCATCAGGTAAATGTTGCGATGGTGCTTTTGAGTAAGGCCATGGCTGATGCTTTCCACAAAAGAGCAGTAATGTCAGTACGTCAGTGCTTGACTGACTACACGCAAAAGAAACTTCGTAGTACTGGTATATGAGATCCAAATAAAGCTGGGATGTGGAGTCCTCGTACGAAAATAGACCAAGATGCATAGGATGAAACTTATTTATACTGTTAACGAAGATCAATTTTACACTAAGACAAACAAAGGTAAGCGCCAGATCAGAACGTATTAGACTTACGTTTTACATAGACTATCCATGTAAGTTCCCTCTTTTTCCTCTATCCCGAATTCATGGTAAAAATTTTGATGGTGAAGGTAGTTGGAAAACTTTCATTTGCAGTTGTACTACCTAGAAGAAAGATTTTTTTGTTAACAATAACTTGAACAAACTACAGAAACAATTAGTAAAACATAGATGCAGTAGCGATTCGTGATTTTTATAAACTGTAGGGCTTGTAAGTGATTATTCGCGACTCTCCTTGTCAACACAACTCCTTTAGTGTTATATTTAAGGAGCGAGAACAGTTTTAATGAAAAGAAAAATACAGCTTTGAAGTCCTTTGTTTTTAGTAGAACAATCGTAGGGAAAATGGTAGCCACTCCGAAAGAGAATGCAATTCCTTGTCTGAAGTATGCTTTCATGGATTCAGCCTTGACAGACAGTTTTAAAGCTACTTTTCTATGGAATCTGCTTACAAGGAAAATACATTCTTGCATGCGTTTTGAGTTGTACTTTAACGAGATAGATGAGCTGTGACTCATTTGTGCTAATCACGAATGGTGCATTACAAAGAAAAAGTTAGGGTGGATCGTTACTTTCCGTCCCATTTTACGTAAATTTCCAAATCCTATTGCCCTTCTTCATGTTGTAGTAGTAAACACGACTGCAAATTATCACGTGAGACTTCAACACTCGAAGTATTGCACAAAAAGTGTTGCTTTTCTCTCATAACACACGTGCTAGTTGATGTTGATGCAATATCTTGTCTTTCCCAGTTCCTCTTACTTGCTTTTCTTTTATAGTTTCATGTCATATAATTTATTTTTGAAATCCAGCTTTCACTTTTTTTTTTCTCTCCCCTCACTTGCTAACGTTTTGGGACAGTGGCGAAAGGGAAAGTATCTGAAAGATTAACTAAGAAATTAAGCGTAATAATGAAGTATCCTTGTGACATGTTACTATAACAGGTATACTAACCATTATCAATTCGTCGTATCGACAACATCTTCATGGCAAACTAGTCAAACTTGCTTGAAAAAAAATATATCCCTAGTCAAGACTGTTTTCACTTTTGTAAGTATTTTAAGTTGATGAAATTGTTTATAAGTGCACTAACCTTTCCGGTTAGTGATCATGTATGTACACGGAGAGGGAGGGTGGTGTTTCTTTTTTACTGTGCAATTGACAGAACTGAACAAATGCAGTCGCTCGTGACGTGACACTAGATGAAAAATTTCTCTAAGGGTGGCCACACACCTGATATAGCTAGTTGAAACGGTGCAAAGATCTTAAAAGAGTAAGGGGAAGCAATTATTATTTATTTATTTTTTTCGAAGGGAATAAATAATTTTCTGGTAGTTGTACACACTGATTCAAACACTTGCGTAGTATGGCTACACTGAGGTAGTATTTAAACCAGATTAGAAAGACCATTTCAATTTGTTGGTATGCTACGTAACTCACTTCAGTGTTACCAGATTCTTTTTAAAAGATCCATCAGCCATTTTCTCAAATTCTTTGTCATTTTCTCAGATTTTTTAAAAAGCTATTCATTTTCTGATTCTTAAAAAAATCTGTCGGCCATTTTCTCAAATTACCAAAAAAGCTGTCTGCCATTTTCTCAAATGAACAAAAAATCTGTCGGCCATTTTCTCAAATGAACAAAAAATCTGTCGGCCATTTTCTCAAATGAACAAAAAATCTGTCGGCCATTTTCTCAAATGAACAAAAAATCTGTCGGCCATTTTCTCAAATGAACAAAAAATCTGTCGGCCATTTTCTCAAATGAACAAAAAATCTGTCGGCCATTTTCTCAAAT
>JAGDQP010049118.1:0-14580 GCA_022664845.1 Lepisma saccharinum | reverse complement strand
TTAATAGAGATATGATCAATAGCAAGCAGGTAAAACAGTTTCCAACTTACCTAACATTCAATTGATAGGCGACAGTCAGAGAACAGATGTAATAGTTTGTATTTGACGTAATATACAATGTTCGTGAGCTGATCAGAACGAAGTCACTGGAAGCACATGATGATTCAACTTATATCTTCAATACTGAAGTACACAGAGCTGACTCTGGGCAGCAGCACCAAGTCTATTCATAAACGAGCTGTTCAGTTACGATCGAGCGACAGAGCTAGAGTCACAGTCACGAAGTATCGAATGTCATGTTTTTATATCAATCTTGATTTTGATGTTTCAATCAGAGTTCTCTTCTCTGGGAGGTGTATCCTCACAGAGCACCAACCACAATCGATTCGACCTTTGTTAAGCTGATGCTTTCCTCACTTCGTCTTCACACAATTTCACATGCATTAGTACTAGGTATGTAACCTCGTCAGATGTACATTTCTTTTATGGACTTTTTCTTTTAAAAAATCAAGAGCCCATGAGCCACAGTAGCACGTACGTTTAAAATACGTGGATTAAACATTAATACCAAAACGTTATTTTAAAGTTGTAAATGTACCGAAATGTCCTCCTGTTCAACGGCTTATTCGACGTTGAATATTGGTTGAGAAGAAACTAGTTGAGATCAAGAAGCGGACGATGAAGTTGGTCAAAACAGAGCATAGTGGCTGTCTGTTGATATACACATTTAGTTGTACTTTGTCCGTTGCTTTCATCATATTATACAGTATTAACTTCCCAACAGTAAATAATCCAAGTGTCTGCTGCAGGAATCGAAGCTGTAAACTTCCGTACTCGTCGTTGGTAGCTCGACACGTTACAGCTGGGCCACGTAATCACCTTGGGACTCACTACTCTTTTACGGTACTTATAAAATAAAGCAGTCTTGAAAACGCCACAAATTCAGACGTGTCGGTTCACCATCATGTAAGAATAAGAATAAAGAATACTTTCCCTCTCTCTTTGTTATGTGCATTTTCCTTATTTAACACTTTGACCATCGCTACACTATTAAATGTGTATTTCTCAAGAAGTGCAATATGTCGCTTTAGAGAAAAACGCATATAAAGCGAAATATATGTCATAGTTGAAAATGAAAGTTGAAAACATTTCATATTATCACACTATTAAGGAAATTAAATGTTCGTTGAAATATAGTTTAAAATTCAATCTGCTTTCAACATCCAAATGAACGTGAGAAACGTAGTTAATTTTTCTATTCACGGTTAAGCATAATTTGTATGCAATTAACTTGGAAAGATGAAATCTAGGACACAGTTTAATATAATAGTTAAAAGCACGCAATATTAACGTCCTATCAACGAATTCAAATTTTCGTTGGAGTATAGATTGAAATTCGACGTATTTTCAGCATGGAAAAGAGAACACAAAAAATAGTTATTGGCATTAAATTGGCTTTTCATTAAATTGTATTCCATTAAATTAGAAAGAATTCCATCAAACGAAATCTGTACCATGGTTGAAAGTAACAGTTGAATCCACGTTTGAATTAACATATTTTCAACAATACCAAGTCTGTTTAAATATTATTTAGACTTAAACGTACTTGTTTCAACCGGTAACGTTTAGTCAATTAACTAAACTAAAAATAAACGTTTAAAACAGGTTTGTATGCTACTGGGGAGGACTCTAAGAAATTATAGAAAATTTAAGAAATGAGAGTCAGTGTGCAGTTTAAAGTTCAATTCATAGCACTATATTATATACTCTATTTATTGTCGGAAGGCATTCTAAACTCAACTGAAAATTGTTGCAAACTGTATTATTACCTGTCCGAAGTAAAATCTCGCCTGACCAAAACATTTAGGAGTCAACTCAAAACTAACCCCAAATTTTAAACATCATTTACCTTTGCTAGCCCAAAAATGAAAGTGGCTATCCTAACCTGCCCAAATTGAGTACTTACTAGTTCAAGTGAAATCACCCTTGCCCAAGTTAAAATGGCGTTTCCACGTTTTGGACATTTTGAACACCCCTATCTCCTTTATTTGACTAGCCCAAAAGCTGAAAGTTGCTAGCCCCACCAGCCCAAATTGAGTTCTAACTGGCCCAAAGAAAATCTCGGCTGGCTCAAACATTTGGGGGCTAGCGTGAAGTTGGCCCCCCAAACTTTGGACACCTCTATCTCCTTTATTTGACTAGCCCAAAAGCTGAAAGTGGCTAGCCCAACCAGCCCAAATTGAGTTCTAACTGGCCCATAGAAAATCTCGGCTGAGTAGTATAATGGGGAGATCCTCAGGATATCACGGGGGGCAGTAGCGGCTATGGCCTCCCCCCTTAGGATTTTTATACACCATGTTTGAATTTGTGCCCTCTGTCATTTTTAGGAGTTTGTACAACATGCGGTAGAAGGAGGGTGTAGTAATACATGAAATGTATATTTTTATAGACTGAATACCTTAAATGTTTAGTAATAGCGATTTATTAACACGTGTTACATAACAAGCTAATAGTGACACATTGTTGACTCAACTTCCGTTTAAAATTCCGACAGCGATACACTCTAGTTGCTAAGATGTTTTGTGTTCAGACCTGTTAGTGGAATTAAAGATGTTTCCGAGAAGGACGTGGCGGTAGGCTGTGTGTCATATATCGTGATAGATGCCATGTTGTATGGACGTAGGAAAAGGCGTTGGTGGACTCCAACACTTCTGTGCGAGGGGTCATATTATGGCCTTAATCTATTCCCACATAGCATTTTACCCTTGAATCAAGCTTGGATTAGCCTCGAATCGTCAAACCATCAAGCTTGATGTATCAAGCTGAATAGGTGGAATCAAGCTTGAATCAAGCACGCTAGTTTAAGCATATCAAGCCTTGATTCAAGCTTAACGTCAAGCTTGAATAAACCTAATCTTCAAGCTTGATTCAAGTAGTATTCAGGCTTAACGTCAAGCTTGATACAAGGTTGAATATAAGGTTGAATCAAGCAGTAATTAAGCATGATTAGAACTTCACGTCAAGCTTAATGCAAACAGTAATTCAAGCTTAATTCAAGCTTGACATCAAGCTTGATTCAAGCTTGACATCAAGCTTGAAATTTCAGGAAAGGACTGATCCCGAGGACATAAGGTAGATGAGCCGACATCTTGTGAAACACGTGAAAGGAATTTGTCTGGTGTGCGAAAGAAGAAAGAATTTTGAAATTTAGAATTTACTGATTTTAATTTTCGATAAATTTTGCTACTGATTGGAATTGAATAATGTGAATTAAATGCTAAATAAGGAAAATTGAAAACGTACTTAAAGTATAGGTAAACGCGCTGTAAATAAATAACGTAAACTATTTTGAAGTTTAAATATAGTAATAATAATAATAATAATTTCTGATTAATATTAAAATTTTAAGATGACCCTCTCCTCTTTTACCACGAAGTTGAAGTATATTCATGGATTCTTGACTTGAGACAAGCATCCTCTTTTGAAAAGAAGATGGTAGAGCTAAGTCATCTTAAGAATAAGACGACCAAAATTAGTAATAAAATGTTAAACGGAATTAATAAATAAACATACAAGTGAATAAATTAAGAAAGCTAGAACAGTAAAGCAACAGCATAAATAATTAAAGGACCTGAATATGAATGAACACATTTTGAAGGAATGAAAGCCTAGGTAGTTATAGCATACATTCACAGTGTAAAATGAAAGAAACTAATTTTGAAAAACCCAACTGAGAGTTGACAAGCCAAAAGGCATTAACATGTTACCACGCAAGCATATGTATGTTACTATAAGATGTTATGTTATTTTAGTAAACTTTTTACCATGCAAGTGTAAGGATGGTACATGCAAACAAGAGAATATAGTTTATTTTTGAACCAGGCATGAGCCTGAGTTACCTAAAGGACATAAATAATTTTAATATAACGTGTCGGTTATCTAAGATAACTTAGGATGTTATATATATAAGTATGTTTTTAAGTGTTAATGTGTAAAGGAAGGAATGAAGGAAATTTAACACAGTGTTATTATTTTGATTTCAGATATGTGGAGCTACTTAAAAGTCTCGATTGTGGCAGCAATTTTCAGATTTTTGGTGTTAATAATAATTATAGCCTATTGTTTCTTTAAGAAATTTTGTAAAGCTGACCCACAGGATGCAGGAATAATTTTAATTGAGCAAGGTAAAGCGGATAATACTCAGATTATATTTCAGAATTCTGTAGAACCGAATGAAGTTAGGATAAGCCGAAATTTTAGAAGCATTCAGGTTCAGACAGAAAATCAACTTGACTCGAGTCTTGACATTTTAACATCTACAGTGAAAGTTAATACAAAACCTCTGTGTTATTTGCCATGTGCAAGATAGAGGCGAATATAAATAAGCCACTTTAATTTTATTGTATGAATATTTTTAGTAATATTAGGTTTTGTAGGGAAATGTGGTTTGACATGAATAAATATTGTTAATTATGTTTATATACCGTTACGACATTATTATTTTTTTAGTTGTTAAGTTTAAAAGAAATGTAAAGGCGAAATAAAAAGGGTGACAGTATTAGAAAGTAAAGTAGTTAATAATTTTATGTAAAAGAAATAAACAATCCGAGTAATCAGCAGACATGACGGATGCGTGAGAGGTAACTATTGTACTACTTTTACGGTATATAATCGGAACGAACAATAGTTTTACGTGAACGGTTCGAATAGTGCCGAATAAATAGTGTAAAAACATTCAGAACTTTGTTTAGTGACAGACGAGTTCGAGCCCGGGTGACGATCATACCGACATGAACAGTTGAACTTGCACAAAAACATTTTATTAATGACCGACACTATGAACGTTACTAGACACTAGTATAAACAGCACTTGTGTGAAAAAAAAAGTGGAACTGTGGTACGGGACAATCGGGTTCGAGTCTCGACACTAGCCCGGAAGACATTTTTGAACACTGATTTTCACAATGCATCTTGAACTTTGTATAGTTAACGTAAATATTTTGATAAATTTCACTATGATTTCACGGAATGTGATAACAATGCACATATTGAAAGTATTCATATTTAAATAGTGTAAGCCCGAAGTGCACCACTTCGAGAACCGATGGTCTCTTATACTACATTGTGACACTATAATTTACAAAAGATAATTTTGTGTAAACGAAAAAGACACACGCACACAATAAGTGAATTTCACGTAAATAATGTGACGCATTGGTTACACACAGACACTTGTGAAACTTAAATTATATGTTAAAGACACGTTGATTATTATAAAACATTTGGGCACTTTTAACACACACACACTATTTTTCAAGAACACGAACAGTTCGACGCGAACAACTGTAACAATGATGCTCTTTAACTGACAGTTAATTTGTGAGTCTGTGAGAGTGTGAAAAGACAGCTAAGTCTCTATTCTTTCGATAGACTTTAGTCAATATAAAGATAAACAAAATGTAGTCATTGCACACTTTTGCATGGAGACAATACAATTTTTTGTTCCCACACACGAACAGCACAATACAACAGTGGATGTGGAACAGTTGCCACCTGTTAAACTTAAA
This sequence comes from Lepisma saccharinum, assembly GCA_022664845.1. Taxonomy (NCBI): domain Eukaryota; kingdom Metazoa; phylum Arthropoda; class Insecta; order Zygentoma; family Lepismatidae; genus Lepisma; species Lepisma saccharinum. Next base: position 9,013 of record JAGDQP010049118.1, on the reverse strand, counting down.
AGAACAATAATTCTTTTCTTAAATATTTTCCCCAACAATTTTTTTGGACAACAGTTTATTTGTTTTAAGTTTTTTAACTAATAGGGTCTAATAAAAAAGTATATACATAGAAGTACTTAACTTGGAAACTTACTAAGTGAAGTTTCCAATGTGAAAATAAACTATGTGAAAATGTATGTGAGTTTATTTTCTTTTAAGTGATGCAGTGCATCTGTGTAATTCATGTTCCGATGATAAAAGTTGTAGCAGTAGCAACCCTGACTGACAGTTATCTGCAAGAGAAGCAACAAGGAGTTCGGACACAAGGAAGTTGTTTCAAGGAGTTCGGCCACGGATTGCAGCGAGTGAACATCGAGGCTCTGCGGAAGTGTCTAGTGCGGGAGTGTGACCCTACGTCTGTGATACACATACACTACACAACCATACATTTACACATACATACACACATATATATTACTTCTTTCTTACATTTATACATTTTCATTCTACACAATTTCCCTCTCCCTCACTTTTCCTTCCGAACTTCTGCCCCATATCCGTCCCAACTCTACCGGATTTGACGTTTTACCCAGACTAGACCTTTTTAACTTCTTACCCGATCATGACATTTTAACATTTTTTTTTTTTGTTCGCTTATTCCGGGGAACAAGCTAACTCCGGTTGCGAAAAGACTTCATTTAGTACTCTTATTACTTATTCATATTCTTACTAATTCACATATTATACTTGTATTGACTGGAAAGAAAGGTGCATTATTTTACCGGTTCCATTTATCTCCTCGTGCCGAGGAGTCTTGAAGAAGAAGAAGAAGAAGAAGAAGAAGAAGAAGAAGAAGAAGTTGTTTCAACGTTTATCGAGTCAGCAGTATCTTATGAGATGACAGTGTCACCTGCAAGCAACCAACATGTTCCTTAAAAAAGAATTGAACGAAAGCAATAATTTCTTTTATGATTAAAAAGAAGTATCATTTAAAAAAAGAAAAAGAAATTTGTTCTTAAAATGTAAACGTACTTTAATAATTTTTTTTTGTTAGGTGGAAGTTTTTTCTCGATAGAATTTTAGTTGTTATTTATATTTAAGGGAACTTATATGTATATTTTATATATTTTCAGATTCATTGTACAGGGTGATCAGAAATTACTCACCTGGAAACTTCTCGTGCCGTTTCCAGAGTTTTTAAGGCGGGGAGTGTGATATGACAAAATAAATTAAGAAATATTACTCATGAGTGTACAAATTAAAAATATTTAACTACTGGTGTACGAGAAACATTTATGAAAATATATACGGAATTGTAGGAATGCTTCAGACAGTTAAATCTTCGGTGAACGACTTACACGTCTGTAGCCGAAACGCGGAACAAGATCATCAGATATGACGTTTAAGAGTGATCGACATAGAGTTCGTTTACGCTTCGCAACTCGAAAACTGTGATGTGGGCATGACTTGTGGAAAGAAAGAGAAATTTCCTAGGAATGACGTAGTTACATAGAAAGTGACGAGCTGGTTCGAGTAAACTGGAAAGTTAGTTGAAATCCCGTCTTGAGAGAGAACGAGTCAGTCGGCCCAGATCCACTTCGAGTTGGGTAGCCAAGCGATCTCAGTTACAATATTCTCTTCGATCGTTAAACGTCATGGCTGTTGATCTCTGATTGAAATTTAGCTGATTTATTAATTGTTTTAAACAAATTATTTTGAATATTGATTTTATGTTTTGTCATATCCATACTAGCACCGTATTTGGTAATACTAGCCGGAAACTTAGATTTAGTCTCTGAAGAATTCTAATGTTAATTGAAAAAGGGAATTTCTATATTTCATTTACCACTTCCTAGTCCAATATCAAACTAGCAAGTAAAATGCTATCAGCGACTGAGATTTACCACTTGAGTCACATAAATACGATTCTGAGCTACGAACTGAACTGATCAAGTCAGCACCCATTCCTAAGCCCTTTTACCCTTCAATAGTTGGACGGTATTGAAATGGGATGCTTACGAATGGATGGTAGGATCAGACCCCGGAACTAGTTGGAAAGTACACCTTTCACAGACGATTGTGATTAATTCCTGTGACGGTGTGGTTTTCATCTAGAGATTTTATGTTGGGTGCCGGACATTATGAATTAGAGTTATTAGTGGACATTGAGGTATCTGGCATTAGCCCGTCACACCCAAACAAGATGACAATAGCTCCTCTTCATTACTGCCACAGTAATTTGAAAATTAAGTACTAAACATGCGATATGTTTGGCTGAAGCTTAATTTTTCATACCGAGATTAGTTTCCAATACTCTCAACACAGCATGGGATTTACTTTCTTGAAAGATAGTGCGTATTATTGTGGAAACTTTTCTGACAGTCAACTATGGATTAAGTTGACGTCCGTTAACCATCGTGCAACTAGGTAACTCACTTCAATGTTATTATATATACGAACTACAGGGATTGCTTATGCTTCAAATCTGTCAAAATCTCCGATTTCTCGATTCATGAGCATCGCATCTAATGATCAAGCTCAATAGGGTTTAAATTATGTGTGTTAGCAATGAACCTTATAAGTTTTATTGACAAACATGGGAATTACTAAAAATAATGTACGATACCAGTAACTGATCCTTTAAAAAAAGTCGGGATATTTTCGCGTCTTAACTTTAATTTGAAAAATATTGGGATTACGAACAAAAGAAAAGAACAAAATCGGGACGTCTGGTAGCCTTAGGATACACTTAATATTATTATTTTATTGGACCTACAATATAACGTGGGATCCGAACCACTTGTGTCCCTACCCGTGTATTATTCAATAACTACCAAAAATGTAGTATACCGGTATCTCTCGATTTGCAAAAATCACATTGCACTTGTCCACACCTATTTTAAGTAATTGTTTCTCACATAAAGAAGTACACAGATAAAAACGCGATCCAACACCAACAGTGACTTTATTAACTATAAATCTAAAACTAAATTGAGAGCAAAATATTATTTATTTGAATTGGTAGAGTCTCTAAGGCCATTTATTAATTTAGGCGATAGAAGGAAAACTGGTGAAAGTCATTTTTCAATAAGGTTTATTTAGGTCGAGAGAATGGAATCTACGCAGCAAAATATATACACTGAATTGTAAAGGACATCGTACTTCACCCTTAGTTAGACTCACGAGTGGAGTACGACGTATTCATATTTTACATCTTGCTACGGATAATCAATTTTCTAGGCAGAAATAAACCTTATTGAAAAGTGACTTTCACCAGCTTTACTTCCAAAGTCTCAAATAAAGAAAAGAGAAAGTACTCTGTTCGAACCCTGTGCAACCTCAGTAATCAGTATATAATTTATTGAATTTCTGGCTACAAACATCTTCATCAAGATTATATTCTATTGCGAACTTCATTAAGTCAGCACACTCAATATGACAAGCTATTCCCCGCTAAAACTCACGAAACAATAAAATATATCCTTGAATCAATTTGTACATGAGAGAAAATTTGCTGACCAACCTTTTCGTCCAAAGGACATTTTGTCTAGAGACATTTAGTCAAAAGGCAATTGGTCCATTGACTTTTGGTACATTGACATTTGGTCCAAAGAACATTTCATCCAAAAGACAATTGGTTCAAAGAACATTTGGTCCAAAGGACATTTCGTCAAAAGCCATTTGGTCCAAAAGATATTTCGTCCGAAAGAGGCTTTTGTAGAGTTGTCTATGCAATTCTGATAAGCACAATAATGAGACCGTAAATTGTTTTTCCGGTTGTTTTCGTTGGAACAATATGTATCTTACACAACATCTTTAATATGTACTAGTGTACCTTCAGAAATTTTGGGAATTGGTTTCTATGCAGTGTTGCCACGTTACACCGAAAAATTCGAAGAAAGGGAATTTTAAACGTTAAATCTTAAAAGTATCCCACCATTATTTCGCTTTACTGCGTGCTATAATCAATTGGTATACATCGTTTGAAAGCCTATTTTATTATGATTCGAATGTGGTATAATTTGTACCAATCGACCATTTAGCGTGCTTTCTTTATCTATTTAAACCCAAACCTATTACTTCCTCTGCGAGCGTTCGGAGGTCCGTCATTTTTCAAAATGGCCGCTTGTGCACAACTTTCATTTTTGGAGAAATTATGTAATTTGAATCACAAAGGTATATAGAATATTGCTAAAAATTCCCTTGCTTCTACGATTTTTTTCCTTAAACCTCCATTTTCGATCCTATCACGACTGGACTATTGTGGCAAGTTAGCACATCAAATTTTGACTTGGAATTTCCCTGCAACCGTAAGAGTGCAATCGAAAATGTTTGTTTGTTCAATCCCTACAATCGATGTAGTTTAAGCCCCAATAATTTTATGAATACTACAATCGTTTGAGAGTGCAACGTTATCACCCTAAATATTGACCGGAAATTTCCCGGTATCGCTGAAGGTACATTCGAAGATTTTTCTTGGTTCATTCGGTAAAATGGAAGTATTTGAAGTTACAAATATTTTTATGAATAGTACAATAACTTGGGGTGCTACATCAAGTTAGCAACCCAAACTTTGACCGGGAATTTCCCGGTATCGGTGAGGGTACAATCGAAGATTTTTGTTGGTTCAATGAGTACAATGGAAGTACTTGAAAGTACAATTATTTTTATCAATAGTACAATCATCTGGGGTGACATACGCGATTAAAACTCCAAAATGTAGAGAAAAGTGTCCACTTAAAATGCAAAAGAAGGTAATTGTCGCAATTGATCGCATCTTTCTCAAAAATGTATTTATATTACAGGCGGTAATCGGCAAGCGGAGGAATGAGTGAAGCGGATGTAAAACAAACACTGCTATTAGATTTTTTTAGAAACCCGACACTGTATTCTGCCATCAAGGGAATAAAGAAAGAACAGATACTTGGTTTTTCTGTAATTTTTCGGGCCATCTTCAGTGTGTTTCCCATCAACATAGAACTTTTCATAAACATCCTGCGCATACCACAACCCTCTACTTAAAACTGAACAACTGAACTCGTGGTACTATATGGGTCCATTAACTTGGCCCCACCACCACACAAAATTTGAGAAATAAATAACCTATCGTTTTGCACCCGTTTTGCACCAAAGTTTTGCGTTTTGCACAGCAATAGTTAAAAAGCTCTTTTATTTGAGGGGGGACAAGTTAATGGTAGCCTCGTATAACAAAATTTCAAAAATCAGACAGTGACACATAGTGCAAAAGATTGCACCCAAGTTTCGCGTTTTTGCACCACAACGGTTAAAAAGTTATCAGCTCTTTAATTAGTGGGGGACCAAGTGGCGGGGTCTCATAGCGTCGAAAAAGAGATTTGTTACACAACGTCGAAACTCAGATAGTCTCATAACGTCGAAAAAAGGCGGGAAAAAGCAAAGTTTGCAATCGTCTCATAACGTCGAAAGATTTCTCAGAGTCTCATAGCGCCGAATTTCATAGCATCGAAAAAGAGATTTGTGACATAACGTCGAAAATCAAATCGTCTCATAACGTCGAAATTTTTCGACGTTATGAGACTGAATCTCTGTTGCATGCGGCGTAGGAATTCTTGTTTGGGAATTTACTGTCACGCGCAGTGTTGCCAGATGGTCGGTATTGAATTTCCCTATTGAACCATCAGAAATTGCCTTTTTTAAAAAAAGAAATTTCTCTACGCTCATATTTTCTACTACTCCTCTGTCTTTTTATACTACAACTACTATATCTATTATTAGTGCTACTACTACTACTACTACTACTACTACTACTACTACTACGGCTGCTTTTTCTGTTTTCTGTTTTAAGAAAGGCTCTTCAAATAACATTCCATTGACTGTCTTACAAACATACATTGTTGACTTTAGACTGCACAAAAACATTATTTGTAAAGAGAATAGAAGTATCGAAATGATAACCAGTGTTCGATTTGCCAGCGGGGATGCCGGGGATTTTCCCCGGTGCGTGAGGATTTCATCCCTGGTTGTTGATCCCGAATATCACCTCAACCAGGGATAAAATCTCTGTATTTCTACCCAAACAGCCAGTATATTAAAACTTACCATCAACCCAGACGCTTAGGATCTACCCTTCGTAATTTATAACAAATCGAATACTGATGATAACTCACCCTGATAGTTAAAATTTTCTTGCTCTTCCCATCAAGAATTTTGAAAGAATGCTTTTTCTTCCAAAATTTATTTTATCATGTTTTAACACCAGAATCCTACCTTGTATAACGTAAAAATAAATGAAACTGTCAGTGTAAAGTTTTACACAAAAGTGCAAGTGAATTAAAAAAATAAGAACAAAGACAACCCGCTGTAGTCTGATTGTAGAGGAAGCTTTAGTTTCGTTTTCTAAATCCAGAACCCAGTTTGTTTTCTTTAATACCAGGTATATACATCCGTCACCATTGTTTTAAAAAAGGAAACCTAGATCGCAATACTGAAGCTTTATTTTTAAATGTTAACTATAAAGACGAGTGAATGAAATTCTCATTCAATAAAATTCAAAAAAGAAGAAGAAAGAAAAAGAAAGTGGCCAATGCAAATCAAGTTTTAACCAACCCAAGCATCGATTGCAAACTCAGGCGCTTCAACAGAACATGATATTCTTACATATATATTAAAAAAGAGAGGAAGGAACTAAATCCATACCAAAGATGCCAAACAAAACTTTTTTCTATTAACACTATAATTGCTAATGAGAAGACAGAAGGACTGAGTCATATTATGAAATCTGCATCATAATGAAAGCAAACAGTTAAGCTACCAGTAAATTGAGACACATTTAAATAAGTACACTGCTCTGAATTTCTACGAAAACCATAGACACGTGAAACATTATCTACATGCACTCACTTTAAAGAGTTCATAGCTTTAGTTTCTTTTTTTTTACAAAATCTCTAATTTAATTTAGTCTAGTTCCATCTCAATCCATGCAGTGGTTGTACCCTCATAGTCTCATATTTTGTTCAAATTATTTTTATGGGTAGTTTAACCAGATAAAAGTACCACCCCAACTTTTGTTTCGTCCTAAAAAATGTCCAAAGGAGTTGCAGGGTTGCCACGTTCTACCCTAAATTTCGCATTGTTGGTAATTTTGTGTTTTCAGCCACTTTCAGGACAAATATCAGACACCACGTAAAAGGTAAGAGCATGAACTTGCTTTCACATTGTAATATAGTTATTTCTTAATGAAATGACGTAATAATTGCCTACATATGACGTCACACCAACGAGAACTCGATATTTCAAATTGGCGGTTTTCACTGAAATTTTTTGCTTTTTCGTGTTGATTGTACAAAAGGCATACCGAAGTTCATAAAGAACGGTTCACGTCTTACGTCACTCGCTTACGTTTTTAGTATTCGACTTGCAAAGGGGGCGAAATATAGGAAATTGAGGTATTTCAAGCGCCATTTTCTCAAAAAAGCCTGCTTCAAAAAATTTGAAATTTGGTAGGCTGTTAAAGTTGGATACTTGTAACAAACTCTGTAAGTTTCATTCTCGACCCGTAACTAGTACAGTTTCTGCGGGCGTTCGAATTTAGGAACCTCTGTAACTTTTGCGTCAGAGTAGCAGACGCCATTTTGCGCTAAAACGATTCCGAATATGAATTTTTATGTATATACCAAAAATGTTTATTTGCAAAAATTACACATAAAAATTCAATAACATTTCCGAAAAATATAATATAGGGCCGTAATAAGGTAAAAGTACGAACGTTACGGCTTCGCAGCAATCTGATGTAAGCCTTATCAGAGTAACATCTAAAAGCATTTTGTGATAAAACCAGTATGAATACGAAATTTAACAAAAACGTAATAATTTCGTCAATGAAACAAACTACTTTTTCAGAATAAGAGTATTTTGTACTGAATGTGAATGGCTGAAGTTATTCACAGTATAATTAGTAGAGCTCTGAATTTGATGAAATATCCTCTTTTTTCTCAATGTTTGGGAACGATTCTGACCATAAGCAAAGCTCATTTCGCTGTAAAACTGAAGCAGAATACGTTATTTTTATTTTCTATTATTTTGCATTTTAATTTATCGTTTTTCGGTTTACTGGCAATTTTCTTGTTTTTAGGTCATATTTTGGGCATTTTAAAAATTATTTACTCTATTATTTTAATAATTTTTCTTTTTGTGAAATTACTTACATATTTCACACATATAAACATACAAAAACAAAACAAAATGTCGCTTGCTCCTTTCACCACCCGGTTAACATCTGGAAGCGGTTTAGGAACTTACCACGAAGAAGGCGAGCGAGATCCACAGAACTTTTATATTTTTGACGTAATAAAATCAATTGTGGGCAGTTTTAATAGATCTGCAACTGCTATCGTATTTTCTCAAGATAAGGTGGCTAAGGTGGATTTGAAAGGACGTCTGGTTCATATTAAGAGCAACTTTTCCATATTGGCAGCCACAATTACTTCACAGGAAAAACTCAGTGAAAGCATGCCGACAGTTGCAGGTAAAATAAGAAAACGTCGAGGAACATCTGCAGAGTGTGGAGGAAATATTGGACTAGGAGTAACTGAGAATTTTAGAGAACTATGTTAAAGAGCGAAAATATTTTACAAGGAAAACATTTCAATTGGGACTTTTACAAAAAGGAATTTTCACCTGGAGACCTCGTTCACCTTAACTATCTGCCATCTGTGGATGTGGAGAGCATTTTCTCTAAATATAGAAATGTTCCTGTTGGGAATCTACGATCCTTTTTCATTTGAGAATTTATGAATGACGATCCTAGTGAACTGCAGTTTCGAATAGTGTGAGTGTGGAAAATAATATTTTTCTTAATCAGTCCCACCAGTAGCGTAGATAGAAATATCTCAAGAGAGGGGATATATAGAAAATAATATCCTTGGAAGTTATGCAACCAAGCACAACCAATTTCTTAAAAAGAATATATTTTGAGGCTTTCTTTTTCTATAATTTTAGAACAGCACAATTACAGTATTGTGCGGTAAAATCTTAAATGCATGAATATATTCTATCC
>JAGDQP010049116.1:0-14580 GCA_022664845.1 Lepisma saccharinum | reverse complement strand
TTTTTTTTTTTTTTTTTTTTTACTGTTTGCAATTAAAACTACAGTGGTTGTATCGGCTCTGCGGAACTTCACCCATTCTTTCCCTTCGTAACTGACCTACTTACGTAGTTAATTAAGAAATTCTTTATATTAGCTTCTTCTGTTATATGGCGGGTGTAAATATTTTGGTTGCATCCAATGCAGAGAGTGATACAAAATCAAGTGGGATGGGCATGAATGCAAGGACACTTTTTCACGGGCGCATGTGTGTTGGTGTACCCACATCACTCTTTGATTTTACATCACATTCTTCTGCATTGTACGGAACCGAAAAAATACAAATAACTACATTAGAAATGAGTAGTTCAATGCCATATGACAGAAGTAACTTACAGAAAGAATTACAGTTAATTGCAATGTTCTCTTTATTCCGATAAATGCAGACTCGTTTTGCTAGATTTGGCTTGTGATCTATTTAAAAACTGGATATGAATTACGTTTTGTCGGTAGTTAAGGAGGTTTAGCATTCAAGGGAATAGTAAAGCATCTCAATGATCTATGTACTTCTATGAGCGCATTATGTTTGCAGTTCTTTTGTGCAAGACAAGGTGAAAATATATAGCTGATTATATCCACAAAGGAATCACCTTATAAATAGTGTACAAGGGAGCTTTCTACGAAATGTTCTACTTATGGAGTGCTTTCCCTCAACTATTCCCGACGGCTATAGTCAATGTTATGAGTAACTTTGACCAAGATGTAGTTTTAATGTGGAAAGTCATGGTTATATAATTAATAATAGTCACTACGACCCAAGAGTTCAAAAGAAACAAATGCATTGCCCACTCCTTTCTGAAACAGTTTTGAAAATTGTATATATACACGTGCATTACTGGAAAGTGTTCTACCAAGGAAACTATAATCTACTGTGTTATTTACACATTATACATTGCACACAAATATGTTGCCTGTAAAATTGCCCAAAGAATGCATCTTCTTAAGTATTTCTTGTATAAACATTATCGACCATCATATTTACATTGCTAGGTAAGAAAGCAACGTTATTTCCGAAAGTACAAGGATACGTATTTACGAAAATATAAATCATACACTATAATCAGCATAGTTATCCGCCATATTCCTACGTAATTTAAGGTCGCGTTAAACAGTTAAGGGAGGAAAATCTCGTCCTTAAGTTAAGGGCGAGTTTGAGGAGCTGTTAACTTTGAGGGAGGTTGGTGAAACACTCAGGCGCTGTGAGGAAGCGTTAAATGTACTTAACGCTTCCTTAACATTTAAGGAAGGTCGGTGAAACCGGCCATTAATCATTTTAATTTTTCGCCACCTCTTATTAAACTTTTTTCACCCTATTTAGAAAATCGTAAACAGTTCATTGTGTACGAAAGATGCAGATCAGTAGATTATTTAGTACTGTCGGAGATTCCCCAAGGTTCGAAACTGGGTCCCTTTTTTTAAATTATTATTATTATTTATAAACTATTTTTTCTGATTACCTACAAAATTCTAACAAACTGTTGTTTGCAGACGACCTTAAAAGTTACCGAGCAATATAATCCGAGTATGGTTGGAGCATATCCAACACGTGTTCTCGAAATGAATGTTAAAAAATATTTAAATTAATGTCATTCACAAAATATATAACGGCAATATATGTTCCGTTCGTATTTGACAGTGTAATTGTACCATCTTTAAGAAGAGTTAGAGACATGTGTCTTATATGATCCAAAACTAACGTTTAATGCTTATATTGAGTATATAATAAATGAAATACGTAGGATTCTCGGGTTAGTAGTAAGAACTGGTCGAGAATTCAGTAACACTTCTAAAACGTTATCAAGTCTATATTTGTTCAAATTTGAATACACAATTTCTATTTGGAATCTGTACTCTAAATCCAATCCTGGTACATACAAACTGGTAACAATCAGTTAAAATAAAACAGACACATTAAACGGAAATTGTGATATGATGAGCTTAGATCAAAGGCGTTCTTTACATAAATTGGTATTTCTTTACAAGTTATTCACTATAGACTGTGGTGAACTGTTTCTAAATTTCAAATACACGCTCCACTTCGAAACACAGGACTGGATTTTTTCTACTGAGAAACAGCGAGCAAATATACTTAAAAAGTCACCAATATGGAGAATGAGTGCAATATACAATGGTATCAGTAAAATGGTTAGAGAACTCGGCATTAATAGTGTCAGTATTAAAATATTTATGATGTATGTAGGCATGATGTTGTGTTAACAATAGTAACTATAAATGAGTGTAAACTTGTGTTCTAGCAAATTAATTAAATTTATGTCGATGCCACGCAAACTTGCAGCGCTTCCAGTTCTGCAACTTTTTTGTATAGCATGTGTACATAATCAATTTACATCCTTCTGTTTCGGGGCGGGCGTAAGCCATAGTGCTGTTACCGCCCATATTATGTTACCTTACATCCTTCTGCCATGTGGAATTCACTCCTGAGACAGCCTATTTACGAAGCACCCTGTTTAAGATGATCTCTTAGAAAAATAAAGTCCATAGATACATAAATTTATGTAAGTGTATGAGATAAGTATACTAGGAGAATGTAAGAAAAACCACAACATGGAGTCTCATACATTGCGCTTTTGTGATTCCATATGGATAATAAAATAATACGAATGGCTGCACGAATGTAAGTAGTAACATTGCCATAGGAGAAAGTGTTTACCCTATACTTCTCAGATCTGATTATAACGGCACTGTGCATGCCCCTAAGGCACAAGAACGTGTGCTCTAGGAAAGCTTCAGTAAGTCATATTGGAAAAATTAAAATAGGAAGTACATTTGTCTCGTATTAAAGGGAAGCTCACATCGCATAGCCAAGTTGAGAAAGACAAAGATAGATAATAACTCTTTAGCACTCCGTAGCATTATCGATAACCTAAGGAATATTGGAGAAAATTTGTAGAAAGTAGCTGTCTGAAAAAAAAAAAGTTTACATTCCAAGCGTTAATTTTGTTAAACTGATCAGTTATATAGGGACGCTGACATTCATTGTAACACAGTACATCAAAACGTCTCGAAAGTTGAATTCTGTCGAGAAAAATTAATTGAGATAAGAGAAATTACGTAATAAAGGCAAAGCTCGTCTCTACCAGTACGTGGCTTATAGTACATCAGATTGGCAAACGAAAATTCAAGATTGAATCTATTACTGGACTGTTTAATTTTTTAGTATTATTATTATTATAAGTTGTTTTATTAGAAAGTTTATTATTGCATAGTAGTAACTTTTACGTAGGGTTGTTGGATTATTCTATCTTTACGAGTATCTAAGCTATGAAGTTTCATTATATCTAACAAGCTGTAATAGTTTTTATAATCGAGATGGTTTTTTTTTGTTTTTTTTTATTTATTTTTTTTTTTTTTCAAAAGATAAGCTTCTATCATAGAGTTTACTTTCGGTGTATATAATTTGTTACCTTTGTTACCGGTGTATATAATTTGTTACCGTGGATGATCACACTTTTGCGATTACGAGCAGGATGTTTCTCCAGAAATGCAGTTCTTGGGCGTTCAAGCTGCTGACAGTAGACATCTGCATTGAAGGTCTGGTTGCGTGGCAAGACCTCAAAATGGATTATCCCACGGATATCCCACCAAACACTCAACATCACTTTTCAGGGGGGGAGAAGCTCTTTTTTCGAAAAACTCCCCCCCCCCCCCCCTCTTTAGATACCCACTGCCGTTTGCGTGTAATGTTATGGTAGAGGAACCACTTTTCATCCCCATGTCACCATTCTATCCAGAAATGGCTTACGTCTGTGACGGGTGAGCTGGGAACTGTAGACGTCAACTCGCTGCTGCTTCTGTTGAGGTGTTAACGCATGGGATATCCATTTTCCGACTTTCGACACGTACCCAAGGTCCTGCAGATGACGATGGCCAAGAATTCGCTGGCCAGTTCTTCAACAGTTTGAATTGGATTTGCTTCCACCACTTCTCGCAGGGCATCGTTGTCCAGCTCCACAAGTGTCCCTTCTCGTGGCTTATCGGTGGGACTGGGTCCCCAGACCGAAACCGCTGGAACCTCCTCTGGCACTTTCGCACATCTACAGCTCCCTGACTATACACGGCATTAATGCTTCGTGCCGCTGCGCTGGCCCTATGTCCCTGGTGAAATTAATACAGCCTGGCATTCAATATTTGGTCCCCCGACACTGCCATGATCAAACACAAGCCAACTTCCAAAACGTGCAGTAGACCGTTCTCCTTAAACTCACTACTGCACAATCAAGTGCCCTATATGACTCAGCTATGGCATATGCCGTTTACTTCACTGTCGCTCGTCAGATGGCGTCATTGCAGCGGTCATCGCACATACGAGATTACTTATGGGATAACCCGATACATGTAGATTATACTGTCTGACTCATTCGTTTTCCATTCAAGAAGAACGTTTTTGTTATTAAAGTGATGTACAACAAAACCATATACTCGGAAGCATTTCTGCTAAGTTTGCTTTGAAAGTCAGGTCTCAGTTATACACGAATCGATAATAAGTTTGTGATAACTGCTCGACATAAAAAGTTTACTTTGATATCAGTATAGGCGAGCTTACATAACATCAAACGATATTACAATTTAATCTGTTTTAACTTACAAGCTAATTCTGATCTCTGAAATATTAAACTAAAATTTAATACACTGTGTTCATAAGTGCAATTTTCAGAGAATTTACTTTTCTGGGTCAGTCGGCATCTTTGTGACATTTTAAGATGTTTCGAATATTTAAGATGGCTCGAATATTTTAAGATGTTTCTCCCATGTAAAGTCTTCAACTCATGCATATATATATATCCCTTGAGACCCCATATTTATTGCTTAATGTGTTAAAAAACTAGATGGATTGATCTCACTTCGAGGTCAATATACTATTCTAATGAAGATGCGCTTCATTCATTTGCTAATCTTGTTTACGCCATTAACCCTGAATGTATTATTTCAGTACATAAGAACAACCATGTTGTGTTAGAAGGATAGCAGTAAGAAACTTAACTTGTTAGGTATTGATTCTCCGTGAACTACTTGTAGTAAACAAGTTACTACCTTTTTTTAAATAAACATGACGTTTCGGTCATATATAAGACCTTTATCAAACACTAAAAACGTAAAATAAGCTAGATAAGTAAGAAAAATGAAACCTAATACTATTTAAAAACCACAACATGGTTTAAAGTGTTATTAAAATAAATCAGTTGACCACATCTTTAAACCATATTGTGATTTTTATGTTGTATTAGGGTTTTTTCTTTCTTTCATTTCTTTCTTTTCCATATTCTTTTGTGTTTTTAATTTTTGACGAAGATCTTAGATTAGGACGAAACTTCTTATTTATTTAAAAAAAACTCGTAAATTTAGATCGCACAGCTACCGCCAGCCCCATTATAGCACATTGCAAGCCAAGCTCATAACTAGAAAACCACATTTCTCTTCACATTTGAAACATTTGTCATATATGGTAGTTAAAACAAAAGAATGCTTTACTCACCCTATAATTTTCCTTGCGTGTCGGTGCCATACACAAAATTTCATGAAGACGAAAGCACAAAATTATAATGATTCAAGAAAATATCTTAAACTGGCTACCAATTTCTAACGGAAGAAGGTAACCGTGGAGATAGTTAACAATGCTTTATGCATAACAAGTAACCACAATCTATGCAGAGTAAAGGTAGTATTGCGAGGATTGTTTGAGGTATGTGGCTATAGAACATTTCAGAATATGTAGAAATCGAGAGAACCGTTCTAATGTGACGGTATGGGAAAGAAGTTCTATATAAAATAGTAATCACTGTTTCATCTTCTATAAGAACAACTAATAGCTATAAATAAATTGTACTAGTAGATATGTTGAAAATTGTTTAGAAGAATGTATATTTAGATAACGTTTTAATTCACTTTTTCTTTTTTCCAGAATTAACCAGTGCAAATTTTGGATACAACTTACTTACGTTCATAATTTTATACAACAATCTCATTCCTATATCCTTGCAAGTTACTTTAGAAGTAGTACGGTTAGGACAGGTAAGAACGAGATTTTCCTTGAGTTATTATATTTAAGAGTTTATATGTTATTCTTCTTTTAAAGGTTCTGTGATTCTTGTGAAGCTCACCCGTCATCCGCCACTATTTAAGTTTGAATTAAATTATAAAAAATACTCCCCGAACTAAATAGTGTACGTTTCTTCTTTTGCACGAGAAATTGTCGTTAGTGTCCATCCAACTGCTACAAATACTCGAAAATGACCCCTCACCCCCCATTCCACCGATTGTGGGACCATCCTAATTTTTTAATTACTTTTAAAAAATGTGTGTGAATGGTAGACCCATAAGAATTTCAAGCGAAGGACCTAAGGACAAATTCCACCCCTCCAACTCTCGCTGAAAACAGTGTGATGATGAGAGAATGAAACATCAACCTTTACTCTAAACGGCTTCTGTCCTTCCTTATTTACAGTTCATACAATCACCACAGCTGTTTAATTCTTGCCAGTTCTAGTTCTCGTATGCTTTGTGCGTGTAATAGAACTAAATACTCGGAAGAACATTACTGTTTTATTCAAACTGGATGCTGTTCAGTATGTCGAGAAAACTAGAGTGTGGGTCGCGAGCCGCAACTTTCCTGTGCAATCTAATATGATTATGTATTAGAGGATACTCTAACTGTCATAAGATATATGTAACATAAATATAATTTGTTTTATTAAATAACAATTACATAGTTACTAGCATACTCCTTGTTGTAATTTGCATTTTCTTTCCTACATATATTGGGGAATAAGACCCTTTCTCAAATTTTGGAACAGATCTGGTCAAAAATGAAAAGTTGCTTATATCGAGTAAAGTCGGTATTAGCACTCTTCCAAAACCTGTTATGGAAGCTCGTCCACGACGCATCAAAATTAAGCCTTTTTCTTCATAATTCTTGCTAATAGCTCAATATGAATGATTTCGTAACTGTGACGAAGATAAGGGGCCTCCACGTATCGGGACGCCCGTAAGTGCTGTTACCACCTTATCTTACGAACTATTTTGTCTGACATAAAAAAAAAGTAGTAATGTCTTCCTAAAACATACGATAATTTCATTCTTTTTTTTGTTACTTTTACATCTGATTTACACTCAAAACGTACTTAATATATGGTCGATAAAACGTAATAAATTCATTTCAATTATTAGGATTTTAACTAGTAGAAAACTTTATGCCATGTCAACAGTAGTTCTCTGGCGCTCTTTTCAACTGATGAATTCCTCTTACAAGTAAATATTGCTCATTTTAGATATTCATTTTTGTGTAGGGTCCTCATTAAGTCTACTTTTCATCTTTAACATGTAGCTAAGCGATACTGATTCCCCTTACAATAATTTTTGTATTTAAAGGCTGATTAAGTACGATGAAATTAATTGTTTATAGACATACTCATTTAAACTTAAGAACTAGAAAAAAGTCTTCACTGAAGAACTAATTTTCAGACAAAATAATATTTTTGTTGATTGGAATAGCGTTTAAAATTACCGGTATACTGCGGTATATAATATTAACACTTTTGCTCTTCTGAGATCAGTTTTGAATGATGACAGCTAATATTAGTATTCTTATTAATTATCGATGACATTAGTAGTTTAACTTGAGAAATATAATGATATTTCCAGATTTCAGTTTCAAAAACCGGTGAACAGTTTAGTAAGCAATAGTCCTTGCTAATGAATCTTGATTACTTTTGTGGCGTTTGTCCATTCACATGAGACTTGATGTGTATAAATTACATTCTCTATATGATAGTTATATTCATGAAACATGATCGACGAAGAAAATTTCGAAGTTTAAAAAAAACTTGCATAGCATGGCAATATTGAACTAAGATTTAGTACAAAGTTTAAACGAATATTTCAGTTGTTTAGATTGCAATGTTCGTAATTGTGAAAATAATTAAATTTATTCTGTTTACAAACTTCGCTTTATAATTATTTTGTATTTTTATATTTTGTAGGCTGTTTTTATCAATATGGATATGGATATGTATCACGAAGAGACTGATACACCTGCCATGGCTCGTACATCTAATTTAAATGAAGAACTAGGTCAAGTAAGTATTATCAGATATTTTTCAAATTACACAAAAAAGTGTTATTTATCTTCACTGACACTGGGGCGAGAATGATTGGATGCGTTACGAGATCCTTCAGAAACACGTCGCTGCCAACTGCCATATTGGTATTCCTCAGTGTTATATAATTTAGAATGATTGGGGAAATGTATTGTCTAATTCTATCTAAAGAATCACACTGGATCCTGTAGATTTTCATTTCAAACACTGTTTAAAATTATGTCAAGCATTTCAACACTTCATTCAACTTAGAAATTTTCATAGATTTAGCAAATAGTAAATATTACTGTCTTTGTGATATTTTAAACAGTGTAGAAAGTATTCCAAGAATATAACAAGTCTACATGGACACGTTGTTAAAACAATCTGTACAATATTTTACTGGATCCAATCAAGGGATCGAGTTAAAGAAGATAGTTAGAAGTAAGACTATGAGTGCCTCCTCTTGCGAGTCATTCAAATTATAAGAGGAAAAACATTCGCTAAAATACACCAACTTGTGAGCGAATATTCGACTAAGAGCATAAAATGTACGAGAAAAACTCGTAATAAACTAATTCAACATACGAACGAGGGAACGCTTTAAACAAGTCGAAACTGACAGCGTTGATATGCATTGTTGCTTACAAGGCGGGAAACTGCTGGTTTTCAGTCAGTGTGGCCAGGTGAGGAATTTATCCCTACCCGTAGGGATATTTGATCGAAAATATTGCCCGCAGGATGAGAGAGAAGGCAACTGTAGGGATAATCGTCTCAAGACATCTGGCCCACACTGCTGTCAGTCCGTGTTATTGGTACGCGCTACCTGTTTGTGGTCTTCAATGTATTTGTACAGAAAACTACTTTTATTCTGCATAAAACACAGTACTGTACCATGGTAAATTGATGTTTATATTAATATTTTGTGGACGTGGAACGAATTGATGGGGTCTCCATTATTTTATATGGGAAGATTTCATTCGGGATATAAGATTTTCATGATACGAGTAACTATCAGGAACAAATTAATCTCGCGGGTCGAGGTTCCACTGTATTTATTAACATAATATGTACATTAATACTACAATTAATAGAAGTTATTGAAGATTGAAAGAGGATTCACTTTCTCTTTTAATCTTCACTGACACATACCTATTCGCATTTTTATGGAAGTTAACTGTAGTGCAAGTTTTAACTTCGACTCTTATTGAATCTGATGAAGTTTGAGTGGATAAAGTAACACATTATCCTAATTAGTTCAACAACATCAACGTGTATTATCTTTGTCCATATTTTTTTAACGTTCAAGATGGGATACGTGGTGGCTGTCAAATGGAGAACCTCAAGATTATTGAAGATAAGTTTTAATAAGAAAGAAAATAAACAACAAAGATGGCCGAGTCGATTACTAATCAGCCAAATAGTATCCCTCGTGCTTAGCGATTCTTTTTTATTTTTATTGATATTTCTCTATTATATTGGACACGTTTCTTCGTGACCTTATATCGTAATCTGTGTAAACGTATTGAGAAGGTGTGCCACGAAACTGTTTAAATGGTACTATTTCAGTTGATATAGTGCGACCGAGGAGGCATCTGAAAATATCGTAATGGTCGTTATGTATGTGGTCAATTATGCATTTAGGTAGAGTCGAGATACACGGGAGTTGTCTTTAGCCCATCACCAGTTTTATTACAAAGTGTACAAATCTATTGATCAAAGAACTATCCTTTACAAGTATTGGTCAGTTAATGAAAAGACTTACGAGAGTATTTACAGAGTAGTTTACAGCGTTGACTACGTGGTCCTCTTCTTTTTTGGGTGAGAAGAGAATTAGGATGAGGTTTGCACCAGTCCGTAGCCAAGTGTGTGCGGAAGGATGACACCAGCCCGTAACCGACTGTGTGCCGAGGTAGTACCAGTCCGTCGCTGACTACGGGTTTGAGTCTAGGTAGCACACCAGTCCGTAGCCAACTGTTTGTGCAGGTTATTAAGATAACATACCAGCCCGATACCAACTGTATGTGTTAGGTTTCAGAAGGAAGCATACCAGCCCAAGCCAACTGTGTATGCAGGTGGTTGTTCCGACTCCGTTGCAAGTCGTGAACGGTTTAGGGAGAGACGATCACCCAGGTGAGTGAGTGATAGTTAATTAGGGCTGCATCGATGTTTTATAGCTGTCTCCTTGAGGTGTGGTCCTCCAAGCTCCTCCAACTTTAATATAAGCTCTATCTTTGTTACTTGAAGAATTGTCGTCTGTTGGTGCTTATGTAACTTACTATTTATTTACATTGCGTCACATGACTATTTACTACGTGTAGTGCTCACTTTATTACAATGTTTGTGTTTTGAAATGTGAATCACGTGTCGTAACACGCAGATCATTGCAATATATTCATCAGTCAATGTAAATGTTTTAAACCTATCCGATCTACTCATTTCTCAAACAACGTCATAAATCGCCATACTGCGTCAACAGCTTGTACTAATTTCTTTGAATGTTTCAATGCCCACAAGCGTGCGAGCTACTAAAGACGAGACCTAAATTTTTAATTTAAACAAGCATGGTACCTCTATAAATTTAATTCTTTTTTTTTTAAATGTATCTTTTCTATCTCCTATTATTTCTGTATTTTTTTTCTCTTCTTCAATCTTTGTCTTGACTATGTAATAATCCATGATTATGTAGCATGATATCGCTATATAATGCGTCGGATATGAAATATAAATAATATCAAATATTTAAAAATCTCAACCGGGACTTCACTCAACCTATAGCTATTGTTTAAGTTGGATCCGAAACACGGCGTTCAGTGATACTCCACCAGGTTTGAGTCCAAGACCACGTGGAACTAAGGTGTACTAGGTATACTGTACCTTAATGTCTTTAGCACATTTCTATTAACTTGGTTTGTTTTTTCAAGTTTTCTATCAAAGTTTCAACCAAATTCTACAGTTATGCTTGTTCAATTCACCTGAGACTTATAATGTTGGCTCATCGCTGAAGGAAACACGGTTAAGGAATCTCTCGTCTTCATCAATCCTACGTAGCATGTTAACAGCAAACTCTTCTCGGACATGTGTATCTTTTGCCTTAATAGTCTGAACTATTGCATTTTGAACGCATACAGTCGCAAATGCTTGCGCAATACTTTATGTACAAATAAACGTTTCTTATTTAATTGTCTAGCGGCTGTACAAACAGATTTTGTAGAGCTACGAACTAAAGATACATGAACACGCTCAACAACCTCTTCACTGTTTGATCGGCCGGCGCCTTTTTTGATGCCGGAACATTACCAGTTTCCATGAACTTCCTGTGCCATTCACGAATTTCTGGTCTTGATGGTGGTTCCTTCCTTACTTCGTCCGGAAGTTTTGTTGCACCTGGGTGTCTGTGAACCAGGAAAACACAGTGAATCCTCACCTCTTCACCCAATAGTCAGCACACCTGGAAAGAAACCTAAACACAACTGTGAGAGAGAAAACTTTAAGAGATTCCCTTTTACATGAAAAGGCTGCGCTAAGATACCTCGCTATTTTGTTTGTTCTTTATGGTTAAAGTTGTTGAAGACAATTTGTGGACACGCTGTAGAAGAGTTGGAGCTGTGAAACGATAGAATAAAATCAAGGTCTTACGTAATAGCGGCCCCAACCACGGTTGATACAGATTAGCATGATGATAGTGATGATGTTGATATGTTTGTTGTAATTTGAAGTAAAATGCCTAGCTTTGAGGTTATTACAAGAAATGGAAAACTATCAACTTAATCCAATTTCATGAAACTTAGCTTTGGTTTATGATCTGGTCTGACACAGCGCTAATTACACTGTATTTTTTTAGTTTACGTTACATTCTGTTCCAAGTGGTACGTACCTGTAAATTGTGATCAGATTTCGAAGTGACATTCACACGATTTGAATTAGGTAATCATTCTTGTAATAACATCTTGATTGAATACGGAGAGAGTCAATGTTTTATAACATCATAATATTTTATTATATTCTCTCACTTATTCGATTCCGTAATTTTATTCATCTTTTGTCAATCATGTCTTCGTACTGTGGTAAGAACTTGACCACATTGATATTCTCTGTGACCCATTTCCTTTTGTTTAAATAGGGATTTCCTTAATTGCAAATTGTATATCGAACCGGTTTAAAATTACGGATATGTCAAATGGAATCAAATGACGCAACAATATGTGTATCGTGATAGTGTCAAACACACACACACACACACACACACACACACAGAAGAAAATAAATTCGTGAAATATCAATCCGTTGCATTGAATATATTGTCCGTTGAGCATGCATCTTATAGCAGTTTTCGTAATTTATTTTTCTTCTTTTGGTTTCAATAGCAAAATGTCATTCTATATTTAGGTAGCATCCTGCAACTATATTTCTATAGTTACCTTGCGAGCAGATATTAGACTTAATGGATGTAGTTACTGATAAGATAGAAAACAAGAAATATTCATGTGGCCTGATCTACACAGAATAAAAAATAATGAATTACAGATGGTGATTATTTGCTATATTTTGCCTTGAGAAGCACAAACTTACTATTTATTTATTTCAGGTAAAATATATTTTCTCAGATAAAACCGGTACACTTACAAGAAATGTTATGGAGTTTAAGAAATGCACTATTGGCGGAACGATATATGAAGTTGATGAGGATCCAGATGATGCAAAGATTATCAAGGTAAGTACACTTAACAATATATTATCGATTTAAATTTAAAAATGGAAAAGGTTACCTGGACACGTTCTTAAAATAAGAAAGCCAGTTGTATTATATTTCACCCGATGCAATAGCTTTCTCGTGTGCACACAACAGGTAACACTTACACTATATCAGTGCTTAGAATTGCTTTAGAGGGGGTTAACAGAAAGAACGTAACAAACTAAAGGAAGAATGCCGGTGATAATTACTGTACTTGATAATGAATTACCATTTTGAGGTGGTAATGTCTGAGTACGAAATCCGAATTATTTCATTAAAATGGGTTAGGTTGTTATATATGAGAACATTAATATTCATCATAAAATTACATATAATAAAATCAAATACAGTTGCCTACAAAGTACGTGAACCTCGCAAATTAGGTTCGCAAGATATTTGATGAATTTTCAGAAAAGTCTGGTTATTTTCGGGAAATTGGTGGCTCGATGGTATTCTGCTTGGACAAAATTGAAAAATTATAAATTTAATTTAATAACAAGAAAATTCTTGGATCTCTTCCTCAAAACTATTGTAATTTCTTGTGAAATTTGCACTACGAAAGAACTTTATCCACCCCCTGATAAAAATAATTAAATTATAATTATAAATGATCTATTATTAGTAAACAGCACTTTTTTTTTTTCAAAAAATATGATAATAATTCACATTCGAACTGTTTCTATATAAAGAAAATGTCACAATTAAATTTGTTGCTGTCCGAAAATCACAGTAGGAGCCACAGAGGGTGTTAAAAATAGTTAACTAGGTTATACACGTTAGCTAGATCTTAATTCCAAAACAATGGTAAATCATTTGTGTCAAGATTTGCCGTTTCATCACTAATTGACATATTGCTTAAACTTGCACCTGTTGATAAGTCGTCTTGAGGAAGATATACACTGGCGTTGCAATTCTTGAGGAAGAAATACACTGGCGTTGCAACGTTATGAACATTGAAAGATGATAATATTGGCTGCCGACCATGCTTCACACACTTCATTTTACCTGTAATTGTAACACAGCCGCGACAATCACACGAACACAATTAGCATTTACTGTATGTAATGCAGTTTACCATATAATTTTACACTTTCAACAATGCATATTTTGGGCACGAAAAATTAAAGAAAGGCATGTGCAATTATTACAGGTGCCCTGTAAAGGGGAGTTAGTGTCACGATTATCATGTGAAGACTAGTTAAAATCCACAAACATCCATGCCCCTGGCGAGATTCGAACCCACGACCTTCGAGTCGCTGGCCTAACGCCTCAGACTACACGGCTACCTGGTAGGCTACTAAATATTAATGCTCATGATATTTTATTTATGATACGTGTAGTATTTCTTTTGTTCTTTTTAATAGTCTGTTCAATCATGTAATCTGTTTCTATTTTGTAGGATCTTCGCAGTGAAACAGGCGCTTACATCAATGAATTCCTTAGTTTAATGGCAGTTTGTCATACCGTAATCCCTGAAAAGAAGCCAAAGACTCAATTCTCTGAAGATGAAGATATAATATACCATGCCGCTTCACCAGGTTGTATAAGAGAGATCTAATTTCATTACTTTAGATTTATGGGTGTGCGTTTATTTAGTGTTTACACTTTGTACTTGAGTTAATTAAATATAGAAGTTCTCAGTGAATCAAATAATTGCAGAAAATTATAGCAACTAATTGGGAAAGTTCCTTTGAAAATTTAAGTAATAGCGTTTAT
>JAGDQP010049115.1:0-14581 GCA_022664845.1 Lepisma saccharinum | reverse complement strand
AAAAAAATTAAAACTTTTTAAAACATGCTTTTCTTAAACAATTTGTACTAAAAAAATAAAAAAAAATAATTTTGTTGATGCACAGAAAATAATTTAAAAACTTTATAAAACATACTTTTCTTAAACAATTCCTTCTAAAACAGATGTTCCCAACGTCTTTTATCCGCTGCCCCTCCCTTCGTAAACCCTACATACTTCATGCCCCCTCATTGGTTTGGAGACATATGTGCTTTTCGTGTCCGATTTTAGATGAAGCATTGAATAGTTTTTTTCTCAAATCTAACATAATAATAATAATAATAATGTTCTCAATTTATGTTCATTTCCAGTACGAGTTTTGTATACCAATTTACTTTTGTTTATCGGTTTGTTCTTAATCATTCTTCCCCCTTTTTTGCTGAAGAGTTATGTTGTGTTTGTATTTAATTTAAGATCTCTTTCTACATTACATAATTTGTAACATATTAAAATAAATTTACTATAAGAAACAACGTAATTTAGTACACATTCTTGGCTCCTAGGATACTGAAAGGATACTAAAATGCACTTCATACACGAGTGTCAGTTTTTTGAATGAAAAGGGTAGTTTCTATGCGTCTTTTTTGTCTTGGATATCTGCCCTTTCTAAAGTAAACGATTCAATTATTGTTTAAATAACATATAGAAGAAACATTTGCCTTTCTTTTGTGTTTTGATACAGAAAATATATTTTGTGTTCAGGTTTAGGTGTATAAGAGCTTTTATTATGATAATTTTACATTTTTGGAGAAATTGAATCTCCTCGCCTTACCCTTTTTCCGACTTTCAATTTTTCACTTTCTTGATGTAGTTTAATGACAGATGTAGCAGTCGAGTAGATGTTTCGCAGTAAAAGTGATGTATGCACTTTCGATGCCTTGGTGTTCAAGTGATTTTAAGTAATGCTGTCAAGGAGACCGAATCGAAAGCCTTTTCAAAATCTATCAATTCTAAACATAGTGGAAGTTCATATTTATTAGTCTTTCCATAACTTAATTCAATGCTTGTATGTGGTCCATTGGGGATCCGGAAGTTTCGGTGCAGGAGCGTTGGGTGCAGGAAGTTTCGGTCCAAAGATTAAAATACCTTTTCATTATAGATAGGCTGTTAAACTATGAACTTGACCTTATTGTTGGTCGGTTAATACTCTTATTGATATACTAATTAATGAAATTATTCTAAATTAAACTAGCCATTTCTTTAGACTAGCAAAATTAGTTTCGACATTTTGAATTACTGTACTGGTGATACTACAAATACAATCACTATGGTTCTCTGTGGTGTTACTTTTGAAATGTGCCTAAAATTATCAGCACATAGTGCTTAGAAAGCAAACAGTCTGTATGAACTGCAGAAACCTTAAGAAAACACTGAATTTGTAAAAAAAATCACATAGAAGTCAATATGCTTAAGGGATCATTCAAGCATAACTTAAGCATTCAAGGGGAAGGGGTTCAAGCATGACTTATTTTATCTGACAATGAGGGAAGGGGATCAGAGTGTTTCAGACGATATGCAGTAGAACCTCTGTTATCCGAAATAAATGGAATAAGTAAGTCATTTTGGATAAACAAAATTTCGGTTAAAAATGTTTATTTTTTCAAAGTTTAAAGTGAAAAAAATTGAAGGCAATGATAAAAAAAATACACTTTTAGATTACAGACTTTTAATAAAGCTTTAAATGCTTCTACAGTTGGACAACTCCTTATACAACTAAGTTTACTCAATTTTGAAAAACCTTTTACTGTTAGCATTTTTAAATATAACTTTTTCATTTTTTTTTTTTTGACGTTTCGGTTAAACGCTATTTCAGTTAAAATTATTTCGGTAACAGATGTTTTACTGTAATAAAAAAAGTGACAAGTTTTACATAAGCACTAGTGGAATGTTCGGGTATATGCTTATTTTACTAACACGGTGGAGGAGGTTTTAAGTGATTGAAAGTTTGCTTATGCGTTCACGTTCTTTTGTTAAGACCACATTCTATTTTCATTTCGTGTTCATGTTTCTGATCTAATATTGTGTATTTAGCTACTATTAATTCCTTCTTTTTCCAACTTTGACCTTTCATATCTCCCGAAGTTGGCGACACTGAGCATCTATTTTGGTATCATTGGACGTTTTGCTTCGCAGATTTATTTTCAATTATCAGTTTTCGTAGTGCCATTTGAAAAAATATAAGTTTGTGTTGGGATGGCAACACTGCTTATGTGACATTGTTGTTGTGTGCTTGATCAGGTGTCCCCCTGTCGCAGGTATCAGGTTACCTGCGCACATTTTTTATTTTCTGCTCCTTTTTCAAGTTATTTTGGGCTGTCACTCGTCAGTGACTCACCCTATATATATAATAATATATATATATATATATATATATATATATATATATACAGGTATGTTTTACTCAACTGCTACATCTGTTATTAGTAGCAAAATACATAGTTCGAAAATTTAAACTGGGATGAAGTTTGAATAAAGATCAATGGCGAATATCTTCATCACCTACGATTCACTCATGATATAGTCCTGTTTGGTTCAAGTGCAGAAGAACTACAAACCAGAATGGAAGAACTGCGTAATTAGGTTTCGAAAATAGGTCTTAAAATGAATTTAAGTAAAACAAAAGTAATGTATAATCAACATGCTGCAAAGAAGGAAATAAAGATTAACGGAGAGACAATAGGCATAGTTGATGAGTATGTTTACCTAGGCCAGCTGAAAACTTCGAATGCCAAGTTGATGGAAGAAATAAACAGAAGATGTAAAATGGTGTGCAGTTCGTTTGGAAGATTACACTTTATTTTCAAAAGCAAACTACCAATTTGTCAAGTGTATCAATGTGTCTTACCAGTAATGATGTATGGCTGTGAAACTTGGATATTAAATTCAGAAACTACTTAAAGATTAAGAGTCACACAAAGAGCAATGGAGAGGTACATGCTAGGAATAACTAAGAGGGATAGGAAGACATATGAATGGATTCCCTTTACAAACAAAGATATAAGATATAATCAAGACTGAGAAGAAGATAAAGTGGAGATTGGCTGTTGTCATAATTTTGTATTGTATAGGTAGTCTAGGGATGTCAATGGCTCGTTCAGCTCGGCTCATGGCTCGATCGCCTCGAGCCGTCCTGAGCCGCGGCTCGCACTGAGCTGAGCCGAACCGAGCCGCGGCTCACAGCGTACCGAGCTGAACCGATCGTCGGCTCACAGCGAGCTGAGCAGAACCGAGCCGAGCCGAGCGTCGGCTCACAGCGAGCCGGGCCGGGGCTCACAGCGAGTTGAGCTGAGCCGAACCGATCCGCGGCTCACCGTGAGCCGAGCCGAACCTACCTAAGGAACATAATTACTCAAAATCCAACCATTACCCAGGTGTCAGACCTCGCTCTTCTATCTATAGAAAACGATGTAACATGTATTCTGGATTATAGGGATTTGAATGAAGATCTCAGCGACAAGAAAATAGCACCATTAGCCTTTAAATACTATAACATATCTGCCTTACTATTGTAAAGCTGCACTTGTTTATTTAGTCAGGAAATTTTCGGATTTTTAATTATATGATATTGTATTTCATTACATCGAGTTTATCTCATGTAAACCAATACCTCAGTAAATACTAGAAAACTTCTTCGGCATCACATTCACCTGAAGTGTGCGTTTCCGTAAAAAATATTTTTTTTTGCACGTAAATATATATATATATATATATTCTGAGCTCCTGCGTAGCCTAGTCGGTAACGCGCGGGCGGTCCCGGGTTCAATTCTCGGTGGGGGATCAAACATTTCGGTGTTGACCCACCATCGTCAGGACAATTGGCGAATAAAACAGTGGCGATCACAGTGAGAGCTCCGGCTCTCCTCTCCCAACCCGTCTGGTCAGCGTGGGAGCCGTAGACCAACTCCTCCCTTCGGAGAGAGGCCTCATCCACTAGTGGATTGAACATGGCTGTGATTTATTATTATTTATTTATATATTTTCTAGCCTCTGCTGGATAGCCTCTCCGTTTTCTTTACACATATCTTGGTCTGCTGCTATCCTCATCCATGTACCTCCTTGATTTCATCTAATCACCTTGCATTGGAACGTTGTCCTGGTCGTTTCTTTTCTCTGGGAATCCATTGTAGTATATTTGTCGTCCATCTTCCATCTGTTCTTCTAGTTATGTGGCCGGCCCATCTCTACTTCATCTTCTTCGCAATCTTGATTGTATCTTCTACCTTTGTTTTTGACCGAGTCCACTCATTTGTTTTTCTTCCATCCTAGTTTTCCTAGCATGCATCTCCCCATTGCTTTTGTGTAACTCTTAGTCTCTGAGTCGTTTTCGCATTCAATGTCCAAGTTTTAAAGCCGTACATCATTACGGGTAAAACACATTGATTATAATATTTACGCTTCAGAAACATTGGTAGTTTGCTTTTAAAAATAAAGTTATCTTCCAAACGAACTCCACGTCTTTTTTACATGTTCTATTTATTTCATCAGTATTTCATCATTGAAAGTTTTGACCTGGCAGTGATAGCAGTAACTTCTTTTTAAAAATATTTTGCATAAATAGCAATTTAAGAAAACCCTTTCTAAATGGAAGTTACTTCTTCCCAGTTTAAAAAAAATAAATAAAATAATATCATCATTTTAGACTAACTTACCTTTATGTAGCTTGTTATATGAACAGTAGAAGGATAGACTGTTATTAGGACTTGATAGATTACTTCATATTATAACTGTCGGAAAACTATTGTACGCAATTATCGGAACTTTTAGAGGTTCAGTTACATATTCTCTTCGCGAATAATTAGTATAAATATAATTGAAAGTTAATAGTTAGTTGAAATTCCTTGGTTATAAATGAAAACTATTTGACAGTACGCACGAGAAAGCTAATAAAAATATGTATTATAATAATTGCTTATAGCGAAATTTATTTATGAGCCTTTAGCACCTATGGCTCACGTTAGGATGAGTTAGGTATAAGGAAAGTATCAGCCAGAGCCTCATTTACCGTAACATCGGTGTTCGATTTGTACAATTTGTACAATTTTCGATCTCTGTATTTTAAAAGGGCAGTAACAATTATTAGGTTGAAAATATTTAGTTACAGGCTAATAATCCACCACTTCATTATGTAGTAAATGTCGTAGGTTTATTAGCCTGTAAAGCTAATATATTCTTACTGCCTTTAGTGCATTTTTTAAATACAGACTACAGAGATCAGGGTGGACTGATTATTCTTTACCATAATCAACTCAGTGAGTTGTGATTGACCTCATCCCTATATATCGGCTGTCCAATGAAAGCTGGGGATGTCTTCGGCTCCATCCCTAATTCTGGAAGTAGCATTAATTTCTTTGTCCCTGCGCTAGTGAGAACATCATGTCCCACGTACACATTGTTGCCATATTTCATAGTCCGAAAATGAGAGTCTTTGCAGGAGAATGAAAAAAAGTTTTTTGGGGCTTTTTACGCGAATCATTGAAGCAGTCAATATAGTTTTCAGAAATAGAAGATTGATTGATATCGGATATGACTCAAAGGTGCAACATGCTTTAAAATATCCTATAGAAGTGAAATGTGATAATCGTGTGGTCGTAGCTCAGTGGTAAAAATATATACCAAAATGAAGTAGTGTGTTGGGTTTTGCATTCGGGAGGTTCAGGTACAATTCCAGCAGTTGTCCAATTCCATCAACTCAGTGAGGTTTTCAAAGTTTTCTCTTTCTCATCAGGCTAATGCTGGGATGGCAACTTAAGACTAGTGTTTTAAAGAAAACTCGAAAGAAAGAACGCCGATTTTTTTTTTTTTAAATTTTCGTGTTACTTTGGGAAAAACTTTTATTTGCCATTTCGGGACAACTAACATTATTTGATAATTAATAAATAATTAAATGTTAATTTTTGGTACAAGTAAGCATTTAGAATAAAAAATGTATTAGGATTCGTAGAAGTAAGTCTGTGTCTCATAAATATGTATTCAATCGATTCCAGCTTGTAGCCAGTCATATATTGCATTTCAATGAAAGAATCTAATGCAGCAGAATACTTGTTATGTTTCTTGCTCCATCTGAATAACATCACTAATCGTAAACTTTTCAAATATATATTTTACGTAAAGCTAAAAATAAGTGTGTTTTATGAAAGTAAATATATTCTTATAAATACGATACATCCGTTCAAATTCTGAACAGTTACAGGGCGAAGTAGGGATAATATACGAAAGCTACTAATAACGTATTTTGTAAGTTATTAATTTATAGTCAAAGAAAATAATTTTATATTTAAATACAATCCTTTCTGAATACTTTCGGAGCTCTTTTTTATGAAGAAAATATACATATAATAATGCTACCTGAAATGGATTTCAAAGAACTGGATGTTATACAAGAAACATGAATCGTGGTTATTTTATCCTACTGTGAATATTATAAATGCTGTTCAAAATTAGAATGCATTACTATGAATATATCTAAAGACATATAGTGATCCATTGTTCATTATGTAATTGATAATTATTTAAAATATGTAACTTAGAATATTATGATCAAGGAATACATTTTTGGATTAAACTAGATTTTATTTGTAGTATTCTGTCATTCTATTTATTGCCCCAGTGTACCATAAAATAAAATCGCTTTTCTATTGTAAAGAAATACATTACATTCCCTAAATTATTAACTGGATTTGGTGAAAACGACAAAATATGTGCTAACTAGTGAATATTTGTGATGAAAAGAAAAGATTGTATCAATAAAACCACGGTTTTTTCACCTTGTGGAAAATAAAATAATTTTCCTTTTCTTTTTCTCGAAAATTTCCGTTTTTTTTTTTCAGCCTTTAAATCACTAGCCCCGGCCGACTCCTTCCCGCATCCTTTCCCCTCCACTATCCCGGGGTGACAACTAAAGAAAGAAAAAGAAAAATGGGGATGTTATCAACAAAGTATGACGTTTAAAACGAAGTGTACCTACAAATATAGCTGAAATTAGCGTATGTCAAGTTGGCACCCCAAGTGATTGTACTATTGATAAAAATAATTGTACTTTCAAGTACTTCCATTGTACTCATTGAACCAACAAAAATCTTCGATTGTACCCTCACCGATACCGGGAAAATCCCGGTTAAAATTTGGGGTGCTAACTTGACGCAGCACCCCAAGTGATTGTACTGTTGATAAAAATAATTGTACTTTCAAGTACTTCCATTGTACTCATTGAACCAACAAAAATCTTCGATTGTACCCTTACCGAAACCGGAAATTCCCGGTCAAAGTTACCGGTACTACGTCAAGTTAGCACCCCCAAGTGATTGTAATATTGATAAAAATAACTGTACTTTCATGTACTTCCATTGTACTCATTGACCTAACAAAAATCTTCGAATGTACAGTCACCGATACCGGGAAATTCCCGTTCAAAGTTTGGGGTACTACGCCAAGTTAGCACCCCAAGTGATCGTATTATTGATAAAAATAATTGTACTTTCAAGTACTTCCATTGTACTCATTGAACCGACAAACATTTTAGATTGTACCCTCACCGATACCGGGAAATTACCGTTCAAAGTTTGGAGTACTAGGTCAAGTTAGCACCCCAAGTGATTGTACTATTGATAAAAATAATTGTACCTTCAAGTACTTCCATTGTACTCATTGAACGAACAAAAATTTTCGATTGTACGCTCACCGAGACCGGGAAATTCCCGGTAAAATTAGCGATACTACGTCAAGTTAGCACCCCAAGTGATTGTACTATTTATAAAATTAATTGTACCTTCAAGTACTTCAATTGTACTCATTGAACCAACAAAAATTTTCGATTGTACCCACACCGAAACCGGGAAATTCCCAGTCAAAGTTTTTGATTCTAAATTGACACAGCACCCCAAGTGATTGTAGTATTGATAAAAATAATTGTAATTTCATGTACTTCCATTGTAGTCATTGAACCAACAAAAATCTTCGATTGTATCCGAAACCGGGAAATTCCCGGTCAAAGTTAGCGGTACTACGTCAAGTTAGCAACCCAAGTGATTGTAATATTGATAAGAATAATTGTATGTTATATGTGAACGTTAAATACAAATTAAGTAAATGTTGTTATCCAAAGTCGGACCAAGGTGCCATACAGCAAATTCACTATCCCCAAAGCTCATGATCCCCACGAACGATGAGGCACTAAGGTACTAAACTGTTCTTCAGTAAAGAAGACAGAAGTTCTTTCCATGGGTCTGAAATGCTCTTGCTGGCAAATTCTATACTTTTGTCATCTGATGAAGATAAATTATTTTCTTATTAACTAATAAGAAAAATACTTGATCTGCTCAGGGCTCGAACCCATGTTCTTGTAGTATAGGTTTAGAAAGCGAAGGTTTAAACGATGAGCTACTTTCACAAGTAGAGAAATGTTGCCAAGATTTGTCTTTTTAACATACCAGTAGATTGAGTCACGCTAAGTGGACCATTTTATACAATAGTGATTTTAGATCAGGTGGATTATTTTTTAAAATTATTTTAGTAATAGTAAAACAATCTTACTGTTTGGTAAGGAATGATATTCATTTCCATCTAAGCAGTTATCTTCGAACAGAACAATCCTGGGTCTCGATGCTTTTTTTAGATTTAAATCTGCATTGTATATTTTATACGTTTAAAAGCATAATTCACTTTGTTAAAACAGCTTTTCGTATTGATGAATATTTCTTTATGAAAATTATTATTAGAATGAAATGTTAATAGCATTTCTCTCCATACGTTATGCCAGAAACTGAAACATACGTAATTGGGTTATTCCATGACAAATAATCCAATTTTAGAAAAAAGTTGTTCTATCAGCATGTTAGAAAAATAAATCGTATATGGTTTCCTACATATCTGAAGATATCAGAACCACTTTTGAAAGAAATGTTATGCCCTTATTGCTCATGGGGCGACTAAATTTCCAAAATAACGGGTGGCGTTTTTTACTCCCGTAGACAAGTACGGAAACCTGAATATCTTAAAAACCAGACTAGCTTGAAGTGTACATTGAACATATGGAATCACCTTTTCTGAAAATTAATTTCTTTATTCCAATAATTAGGCTAAAAAATAAGTAACAAATTGTGTAAAATTTGATGTTTAACAAATTTCTTGGGGTGAGGAATTGAATAAAATTCTACAAAATTTTGTCATATTTAGACCTACCAATCGAGTGTATGCACGCAAAAAATCATGGTCCTAAATCACACTCCTTCTCTTCTACGGGGGTTCAAACATGGTCCTTTGCCGGATTTCGAGCTTAAATGTCTGAAACCCGTTCGTCAATAAGATACTTCTAGAAGTCTGAAATGGAATGTAGTAAGTAACACAGACAATATATTCATTACAGAATTACTTTAAGCCCACAGTTGTGGAGATTTGTTCTTCATTACACAGAATTTCTCGGAAAAAATCTTCATAGCAAATACAACTACAATAAAACTCCTAGTGTTGTACCATGATTACTGTTACTTTGTCTAGATTCAGAGGATCATCAAAATATTGTGATTGTACTGCTATTATCACCTGAAACTCGATGTTTCCCAGTATAAATGAATTAGAAATTTTAAGTTGTTATTTAGCAGTTTATTAGTAACTTGAAATATCACTGCACTTGTTGTGGTAATAATAATGTAATGCAATGTTTATTAATGTTCTGCGAACAATATGGTGCCAATATAGTCTACGTCATACAAGATACATATAGATATACAGATAGCAGATAGATATACAGCTGAACAAGAAGGTGTTAAATATTGAAGTTTGATAGCAATACAAATATTTTACGTAATGGTTGCTGATTAAACGTTTAAACAAATACAATCTTTGTCAGAATCATTCAATAATTTATGATGCCTTGTTCTGTACAAAGTACAAAGGAAACACTAATTCAAAATTTTCCCTCTATGTTCTAAATTTGAATTTTATTTATAACGATTAGGCCGGGATAGAGAATGGGCAAGGATTTGGGAAGGTGTTGGCCAGGGTCTATGCTGTAGGTGCCATCCCAGCATTTGCCTGGTGTGACTAAGGAAAACGTGGGAAAACCTCAATGAGGATGGTGGACCGCTGAGATTGAACCCACGGCCTCCCGAATGCTACGCCAACGCTCTAACACTGACCTACGGCGACTCGGTCAATATTCTAAAAATTCCAGATTAAAACAAATACGTCAGTACTCCTAATCTTTTGAGAATAAGGGAATTTGAATTTATACTATAATATTCTGAAAAGGCAATACTACTACTACTAATAATACTCTCTATATATAAAATAGAAATCCTCACTAATTGACATATCAACGCTCAGGTCACACTGTCTAAGGTCGATATTTGAACTTTATGTATATCTAATCTGGCTTTAACTAATTTATTTCACTGATGTTCGATAAGGTAGCAGAAAAGTGCATATTACGAAAGTAGAAATGAAAAAAAGTATTTTTTTTTTTTAAAAAAAAGAGATCGGTTGCCTGCGGTGGGATCGAACCCGATACCTTTAATACGACTCTCAAATGCTTTATCCACTAGACCGTACAACCAGATATTCGAAAACAGCTTCCGAGCAAAGTGCCAGTGCAGATAACAGCTACTACTAAGAATAAATTATAAGTTCTTGACCCCACATAAGGCAGTTCTTCTTTTAATAAATGTAAAGAACGTTTCCGCTTTTCATCTTTCTATATTCTAATCTACCGGCAGAATTATTTTGCAAAGGAATACCGATACTTGAGTTACATAAATTCTAGATGAAAACGGTCGGAAAAGTGCGGACCCCAACTTTTCCCGACTACCAGGAAGTGGTCAGTGCAAATTTAGTTTCTCCGTCGTCATACTATGCAAATGCAAAAGTGATATCTTCAAACAGACCACATTTTTTCTACTTCTGTGAAACAGTCGAATCTAAGGCTGTGTCATTTGTAATGTTTGGACCTACCAAAATAGTGTCTATATTCAAAAAATCATTTGGTTGAATTACATTCCTTTCTTTCTAACAGGGTTCACACATGGCCTTTCGTCAAAACATGCAGGATTTCGGACTTAAATATATAATTTAAAAAAACAACTGAAATTTAAAGATAGCCTTGTTATCTTTAAAGATAGTAGTAAGCTCACAACCAAAATTGCAACTTTTATTTCTAATTGGTTTGTTCAGTGCAAGGGGATTATATGTGTATATGCAGCTTCAAATTACTACACTATTTGAAAGGCACACTTTTAACTACCATGGACAACTTTTTATTGTCTAAACAACTCAAAACTAAAAATTGCCATTTCTACTGTGATTTGAGAAAATACAACGCTTCCTGAAGAAGACCAACTTTCAGGTTGTTATGATGGCCCATTTGAGATATTTTAGACCCAAATACGGCATTTTTCCTGTGCCAAAAAAGCGTTGTGATTCAACGCCACAACGTGATCTACATAATCATCCTGTTGCTAGTACAAAAACATCACAAGAGAAATTGTAGTCTTATATTCAACTTCTTTCCTAAAACATGATGACTTTCGTGAAGATACCACATTCGCATTTGCATCGTATAGCGAAGAAAATCCGCTGGTATTGACCAAACCATTACAAAATAAAATTTGCAATTTCTACTGTTAGTTGGTCACATACGAAGCTTTTTCGAAACCACATTTCAGATTGTTTCATTAGGACGCACATGCAATATTTAAGCCCGAAATCCGGCATTTTTTGCAAAGGGCCATGTTTGAACACCCGTAAAACAAAAAAGAGTGTGAAAGTCAGACACTCTTTTGGGAGGTCTAAACATGACAAAATGTTGCAGAATTTTATTCAACTCATACACCCCAAAATCTTGGTTTAAAAATCGAATTTTATACAATTCGTAAATTTATTTTCAGCCTAATGTTTGGAATAAAGAAATTAAGTTTCAAAGACGGGTTGCACTTCTTCCAAGTGCACTTCAAGAGCTACCTTATGGTTCTTAATTCAGCTCTTTAGTTCTTCTAGTTTTTGAGAGATGCATGTTTCCGTACATATCCTACGGGAGTAAAAAACATCACCCGCCATGTTGGAAATATGGTCACCCCGAGAGATATAAAAACGTGCCTCTAGCCGCAGGTCACTGGAATTAAAATGACGGCACACTTGGAAACACTGCCCGTACGGCACAGAACTTTTGCCTAAACAGAACTTTTGAGTAAACAGCACTTTTGGGTATGCCCACCGCTAACAGGGGGTAGCGCCCCTCCCCCGCTGCTAACGTCACTCAGGTCCCTTCGGACGCACCCTCCCCCGCTTCATCCTGCCCTGGTGAGATTATATACATCCTAATTTTTAGTGGCATCTTTTAAAATTGTAAATCATAACTTTTATTAAATTGCCTTTTGTGTATTTACACAAAGCCGAAAAAAACTTTAATTTTATTTTAAAACAATATGCAGAAAGTCGCCGCCAGGGTGTGAACGCGGGATCTTTGGATAAGCTGTCTAACGTTTTGATCACAAGACCAAACTGCAGCTGCAGAATTGAGCGCTTCTCGCAGTCACTTTTCGTTCAGGATAAGCGAGAGTGGACTACTTCCGCTTTAGTAAGCCGCCATTTTAATTCCAGTGACCTGCGGGTAGACGCAAGTATACAAAAGCATCACATTTCTTTCGAAAGTCGTTCTGATATCGTCAGGTATGTAGGAACCCATATATGAAAAAAAAAATCTAAAATGGTGATGTAACCAGTTTTTCAAAAATTGGATGATTTGTCCAGGAATGACCCAATTTTACTGCCTACACCAATCTAATCTTCCTTATCTAAAATCACTCATGTATAAAATGGTCCACTTAGCGTTACTCACTCTGGTGGTGCCTTACTAATACAATAAAATGTTGAAAATACGTTTCAAGTTGTAAATTTAGCTCAGGGTTAAAACCTTTGTTTTCTAAACCAATGCGACACGTACATGGTTTCGAGCCCTGATCAATACAAGCATTTTATCCTTCTACTTAATAATACGATAGTAACTTCTCTTCATCATAGAATTTGGAACCAAGCACGGGAGAGATTAAAGCCTCACCACTTCCATATGAAAAAAGCATTCAGAGTACTGAACTGAAACCCGTGGAAAGAAACTAAAGTACAGTTTAGTGTCCTCATCGTTCGTGGGGATCGTGAACTTTGGGGATATTGAACTTGCGGTCTGCAGCGATGATCCGACTTTGGATATTTTTCTCTTTTTACCTAATTTTCTTTTGACAGTCTTTGACTATTTCAAGATCGTAAATAAGAGTATGGACGCGTAACTTCCGTATGACAAATAGCTGCAGACAAATACACTACACGCAATTATGTATTGTTATTACATGATTTAGTTTATTTGTATTTAACATTCACATATAATATACCGACTTTCTGTCAATACCCACCACCTCTCTGATGTTATATTTTAAAAATAATAATTATTTATGTTCTAAAATTATTGTATGAATACATATTAAACTTATTTATTTCAATGTAATTATTTATCTACTTATACATGCTTTGAGGAATATATCATTACAAACAAAAAAAAATATGCCAAACGGAGTTCGAACGCAGGACCTCTCGATTAAAAGTCCCAGTGCTCTACCACTGAGCTAACAGGGACATAGTTACGAAGCTCCTTCGGAGAGGACTCCTTCTGAAGAATGACTGAATTTTTGTGTCCAAGACAATAACATCCATATACGTTGCTAATGCTGTTGTTTTGTCTCTCCTTTGTCTTATTTGTTGTATTATAAAAGCGAAAACTATGTTTGCTGTCTTTGCTTTCATTGGAGATGTTCTTTTACGTATGGAAACATAGGTGACAAAACCATCACGTGCTCAGATGTATGGATAGTTTAGAAATACTGTATCATTACGTATTTCAAAGAATGGTACATTTTTCAACACTTAATAACATTTCAAAATGTCTTATTACACTTAAAAGAAGAAAAACAGATTTGCACATTTTTTTTTTAAATGGGACGGTTCACCGTACCTTTGAGGGTTCGAACCTGGCATCTTTGGTTTACTGTTTCCGAAGTTGGACTTAGCGAATTTTCAGCTCAAAACAGCCTAATCAATGTGGTCAACCATTTTGGAATAGGCTGTCCATTTTCATCATTTTCTTACGCCGCTTTCGTGTTCAGAAGAAAACTTTAATGAACAGACTCAAACTCAACTAAAAATATGTCTATATTCTCATTCATATGGGCTACCATAAATCCCTTCGTTTTCAAGCAGAAACTTTTGTCCGATGAAAATTCACACTAAAAGAATCTTACCCTCTTCCCGTTCATCGAGGGGAATTTTGCTCTTTAGATTTAGTGTGT
Organism: Lepisma saccharinum; assembly: GCA_022664845.1. Taxonomy (NCBI): domain Eukaryota; kingdom Metazoa; phylum Arthropoda; class Insecta; order Zygentoma; family Lepismatidae; genus Lepisma; species Lepisma saccharinum. Next base: position 239 of record JAGDQP010049115.1, on the reverse strand, counting down.
AGACACGAGATAACACTTTTGCAATTCTTCAAAGCTCTAAATTAAACGTTGCTTCATAACCTTAAATTGAGTTTCATTTGCTCTTGTAGGATTTTTAATCACTGTATTTCTGTGCTTGATAGCCTGTGTTATGAGCAGGAATTCCTGTGTTTGAGAGGTGTAAAATCAAAATTTTGAAGGTGTAAGTGAAGTTTTGCATGATTTCTATCGATTTTAGATTGCAAAATTTATGAAGTTGG